>JAQQSY010001249.1:0-14527 GCA_028646535.1 Procyon lotor | reverse complement strand
GGAGCCCTCACTAGCACCATCTTGGAGCGCAGCCTCCTCCAAGACCTCCAGGCTAAGTGCCCTGAGACTGGACCGTGTGGCAGGAGCTGGGGGCTCAGAACAGCCCCTTCCCCTCCCTGCTTGCTCAGGGGAATTCTGTTTCAGCAGCCCTAGGGACCCATGACCAGCCCCTCTCAGGGTCACCTAACAGGTGCTGAGCCTCTGTCTCACGTTTTAGGAGTCCCGGCCCTCCTGGTGCTGCTACTTCTTGTTGTCAAGAGCTCAGTATACGGATCCTACACAATCCCACTCTCTGGCAGTCAGGAAAATGGCACGGGCTTCCAGAACGTGTCCATGTGAGTGCCCTCAGGGCTGTGGCAGGCTCCCAGGCTGTGGCCCAGGGGCTCTGTAGGCAGGGCACTGGCTGGGGGGGCGGGGAGGGGGCCGTGGCTCAGAGCGGGGGTGGATTCCAGGGGGCTTTGCTGTACCCCTTCTGCTGGATCCCAAGGTCTCCT
Source organism: Procyon lotor (assembly GCA_028646535.1). Taxonomy (NCBI): domain Eukaryota; kingdom Metazoa; phylum Chordata; class Mammalia; order Carnivora; family Procyonidae; genus Procyon; species Procyon lotor. The sequence goes on along the minus strand of JAQQSY010001249.1, from coordinate 14,033 downwards.
GCAGAGGCAGGCTCTTGTTGTAGGCTGGCTACCTCTAGGGAGCCCGGCATGAGTTCTGGTGCCTGCAGCAGGGCCCCTGCCTCCTAGCCGAGCTGAGCTCGGCAGTTGGCCCAGCGCCCCCTCCTGCTCTCTGACCTGCTCCAGGAGCTCAGCCCGCGCCTGACTCTGCTCTCCCTTCCCATCACCTTGCTGTGCTCACTCAGGTTCCTGCTGCTCCCGACCTGTGCCTGGCATAGCCCTGTCAGCCCTCAGACTCCTCGGCACGGAAAGTGCTATGGGGGCTGGGACCCCCCTCAGGGACAGGGCTCCGCGCATGCGCGTGTGTGCATTGGGAGATTTGGGGGTCTGCGGGGCAGACTCTGCGGCCTCTCCCTGTGCCCTTAAGAATGAAGGTTCTTACAGCCAACGTAGAGAGGAAAGCTGAACGAACCCCTGTAGACCCATCTCCTGTTTAAACCTCTCAGTGAGGAGTAGGTCCTATTGTCAGCCTCCTTTTACAGTTAGGGAAACTGAGGCACGGGCAGCTGAAGAACCCCGCCCAGGGAAACCCAAGTGGTCCATGGCAGAGCTGGGACTTGGCCACAGGCAGGCTGGCTCCAGAGCCTGCCCCCCCCCTCCACGGCCCCTCCCAGCCTCCAGGAAGCGAGGCGGGCTGGGGTTCATTCCTCTCCCTGTGGGGGTGGGGCTGCTTTCCCAGACGAGGTGTGACTTAGGGCTCCTTCACCGTGTGGTTTTTATATAACACACGCTGGGGACCCGAGGACTGGGCAGGGGCAGGAAGCACAGTGTTGCTGGGCTGTCACGGAGTACCCCACTCCAAGAACCCCCTTCTCTGAGTCTGCCTCCCTTCACCCTCTCCCTCTCCCCTGGGGTTCCGTGACTTTTATTCTCCTGCATTTAAAACACCCTTACCAAGTCTATTTGTGTTTCTGAACACAGACAGCAATAACCAAACCCTTGAAAAGAACTCCAATGCCTTCCAACAGGTTAATAAGGTTAAGAAGTTGTGATACAGCCAGCCCTGCGGGACGGTCAGGTGGCAGTGAAAAGGAGTGATCCCTGAGCCCCTTGGGTAAATCCTCCAAATAACGTTCAATGGCCCCTGTGGCTGCCGTGGCAGGAGCCCACGGCGGGGGCCTGAGCAGGGGGCTGTGACAGGGCCACGGGCTTCAAGTCCCACCTTTGCCTCTGACCAAGCCTGAGCCTCAGTTTCCTCTTCTGCGGGGCGGGGACGACTATGGACCTGCCTGGTAGGGTCCTCATGAGGAGCGAATGGGCTCATTTACGGAAAACATATGACGCAGTGTCTGGGTGAAAGTCACCTCCTGTCTCGCCAGTGTCTTGGGGATGCAAAGGGTGTGAAGACCTCGGGGAGGGTCTAGGAGCAGGGCTGCGGTCACTGCCAAGCCTCCGCTCTTCCCTCAGCCCTTGGTGGCCTCTTCCTGCTGCTCACTCTCCTTCTCGGTCCCCACCCCCTCCACCCAGCCGGCGCAACAGGCCACAGCTGTTCGCTGCTTGTGAGCCCCGTCTAGCTTGGGGAGGGGGGTCCTGGGGCAGGGTGCCCGTTGCACAGAGATGGCGATGAGATGGTGTTGACCTTGGGTTGGGGGGAAAGAGAGGCTTCTGGGAAATAGGCCCTCGGGCCAGGGATCCGGTAGAGTTTTGGACAAGTGGGCAGCTGGGCTGGCCATGGAAGGGGAGAGAGATGGGACAGAGAAGTGAGGAGAGGAAGAGTTTTCAGGTGAGTAAAGGCATGGGAGAGCCCCGTGTGGCTGGAAAGGAGAACATGGGGGGGGGGCTTCAGGCCGGGGGCCGAGGTGCCCGGTGGGCCCTAACACGGTGGCCTGGTGGGAAAGCTGGGCCCCGAACTTCACCACACGTGTGGTCGCACAAGAAACAACAGGTCTGGGCTGGAAGGCAGGACTGGGTTCAGGAGCCCATCCAGAGGCCCAGAGACTGGGATCTCCGTACCCACCCCACTGCCCCCCAGCCTGGGGAGCCACGCCGACCCTGGCACTTGCCCCCTTCCCTGCAGATGCTGGGTGCGCAACCCCTGGGTGCACAGTACCTTGGTCATGGGCTACGGCGGCGTCACGTGTCTTTTCAACCTGGTGGTGCTGGTCTGGGCGCTGCGGGTCCTGCAGCGGCTGCGGGCCCGGGACAAGGTGCCCAACACGCGGGCCTGCCGGGACAGCGTCACCGTGCTGGGCCTCACCGTGCTGCTGGGCACCACCTGGGCCTTGGCTTTCTTCTCCTTTGGCGTCTTCCTGCTGCCCCAGCTCTTCCTCTTCACCACCTTCAACTCGCTGTACGGTAGGGCCCGAGGGAGGCATGGAGGAAGCCCCGGGGGTGTGGTGTTCGGCCGGTAAGATGTTGACTGCTCAAGGCTTCAGGTCAAGGGGGCAAGTCAGGGGCTGAAATTGAGCCCCCCTTCCCTGCCAAGCTGGTTCGGGGCTCCTTCTGTCCATAGAAAGGGGCATTTCCTCCTAATTTGCACAAAGGCGCCCTCTGGCCTGCTGACTATTGGTCAGTCCGGCTTCTACGCTCTGCCCCTTCCGGTTCCCAACCCAAGGGACTCTGAGAATTTCTCCTGGGCCTTAGGGAAGCCCAGCTCACCCCCCACTGAGGAGGTCCCTGGATTCTGGGGGAGGCCCCGCATTGCTCCTTCCAGTTTCCCGCTGACCCGTTTTTCCCTTGCAGGTTTCTTCCTCTTCCTGTGGTTCTGCTCCCAGAGGTGCCGCTCCGAGGCGGAGGTGGAGGCAGAGATGGAGGCATTCAGCTCCTCCCAGACGATGCTGTAGTCTGGGACTCCTAGCCCAGAAGCCCTGGCCTCTCTGGCTGTCCGCGGCCCGACGCTCCGGCCTCCCCCAGAGAAGGTGGCAGGCCAGCTGCTGGACACCGGGGGCCCCACAGCCTCCAGGGAGGCCTTTCGACAACCCCCTCCACCCCCCCAGCTTCCCCAGGCCCAGAGGGCAGGGCATTGCTCTGCCTCCCGGGCTTCCTGGGGATAAGAAGGCAGAGCCTCTTTCCCCACCACCTGAGGCAGCTGGGCCCGTGGCCAGGTGGCCCCTTGATAATTGGGTAGGTTGGAATTGCCCCTGGTAGGCAGTGGGGGTATGGAGTCCAAACCCAAGCTCAGGCTAGGGTTGTAAGGAATCGGTATTGCCCTTGACCTCTCTCCGTCTGACCAAGAGGGAGAGGGGTCCCCAAGCTAGCTGCATTCCCCAGGCCACACACCAGGGGGAGCTCTTGGCCTGTGCTCGGAAGCCATAGGGTCTCCAGTCCTATCCTGAAATCCTGTCACCTGGCTGTAGATGTGACACACCAGATGGAGGGGTCCTGCTTCTGGGACTGCTCCTGTTGCGTGACCAAAGAAAGGATTCTCGCACTGTTTGCACACCCATTTCTCTTTTCCCGACACAGCTGCTTGCTCTGGCTCTTGGCGTCTTGGGCGCGCGCGGCGCTAGTGCAGGCGGGCTGGGGGAGGCGCTCGGGGGCCCTGCTGCAGGCCACCGGACAGGTACCAACGACTTTGGATGGTGCAGCGAGGGTCCTGGAGCCGGATCCCTTTTCTCCGGGGGGGGGAGGGGGGAGGTCCTTCTACCCTCTGTTCATTTCTGGACTCCCGGAGCACTTGGCCAGCTGGTGAGTGCTGTAGGCTTCAGAACCCTACTGCCTGGGTTCAGATGGCCTTGCCACTTGTTAGCTTGTGACTGTGGGCAGACGACTCAAGCCCTCTGTGCCTTAGTTTTCCCATCTGTAGAGTAGGGACAGTCAAGGTGCCGATTTTGAGGATGAAAAAAAGAACCCACATAAAGAGGCTTAGCAACTAGTAAGTGCTCAATAAATCATTATTATTGTCGCCTTTAGTATTTTTGCTATTATTCTAAATAAATAGAGTTGACTGAGAGGGCAACCCGACAGGCCCAGACCCTCGCTGGGCCCAGCCTGCCCTCCGTCAGCTCTGTCACTTCCTCTCCCGCTTTCCTTAGAGTGGCCTCTGCTCTGACTCTGGAGTGTCCCCCCACCGTTATCAGGGTGATGCGGATCCCCATCCAAGTCCCCCTGCTGTGGTCGAGCCCCGTCCTGAGTGGTACCAGGCCCATGGGCCTCAGGGTGGGCTCCCACGCTAAGGAGGGGGCAGAGGGATCATGGGAAGTCCCAGCAGCCCCTCTCTTGAGCAGCTCCAGGAAGCGGTGACCCAGCTGGGCCTTGTCTGTGACTTGGCCCATCCCACTGGCTCAGGCCCAGCCTCTTAGACCCTCGAAAGCCCAGGGTCACCCAGGGGAGGCTATAGCCACAGTAACAAGGGGATGGTTCTGGTGGTTCCAGGAGAGAGGGCCAGGCTTGCAGCCCTGAGCACCACGGGGGGCCGGGCTCTGGGCAGGGGTCACTTCTCAGAAATGCTGGGTATAGGGGGGTTGGGGTGGGGGAGACCTGCTGAGCCTCCCTGCCCTCCCCTCACTCCCAGCAGGGTCCTGGCCTGGTCCAGACTGGGCACTAGGTGCCGGACCCAGTTTTGAGGGGTGGGGGGGGGGGGCTTCCAGACCAGTGGGAAGATGGAATGGGTAGGAGGAAATGGACAGCAGAGGGCCATGTACTAGAGGCTTCTGTGTTGTTTAATTGCTGCTAGATCAGAAAGCACAGTGTGTGTATGTGGTGGGGTGAGGTTTGAAAGCCCGGCTGCCAGTTAAAATCTAGAATGCTAAATTTGGGAGAAAGATACTAAAAATTGTTCATTGTGTATCTGAAATTCAAATTTAGCTAGGCATCTTATACCTGGCTTTTTTCTTCTTTCTTCTTTTTAAGATTTTATTTATCTGAGAGAGAGAGCGCGCCTGCGCGCGTGCATGAGCAGGGGTGGGGTGGGGTGGGGTGGGGAGGGGCCAAGGGAGATGGGGTAGAAGCAGACTCCCTGCTGAGCAGGGAACTTGGCGCGGGCGGTGGGGAGGGGAGGCCTCGATCCCAGGACCCCGGGATCGTGACCTGAGCCCAACGCAGACCTTAACCTACTGAGCCACGCAGGCGCCCCTTTCCCAACCCTTTCTTTTGCTGCCTGGCAACTCTGTTATTTATTTATTTATTTTAAAAAGATTTTATGTAGTTTAGAGGAAGGAACATGAGCTGGGGCGGGCGTGGGACAGAGGGAAAGGGAGGCCACGCGGACTTCCCACTGAGGGCGGAGCCTGATACGGGGCTCCATCCGAGAACCCGGAGATCACGACCCCAGCGGAAGTCAGATGCTCAACCAACCGAGGCCCCCAGATACCCGGACAACGCTATTATCCGGGAGCGTTGGTGTGGGCGTCCAGGGTGTGCACTCTTTACCCTTCTAATGAACCCCATGTGTGCTGAGCGGGGAGCCCCTCTGTCCACCGAACAAGCCCTCACATTCTGGCCGACTTAGTGCCGGGCCCCTCCCCAGGGCTCCCCTTTCCGGCCAAGGTCGCCAACAGGGTGCTCGCGGGGTCCGCCTTGTGCTGTGCCCCTCCCCTGCGATCTACCCTGGCCCGGCTTCCATCCCAGCAGAGCCCCCTGCCTCCCATTCCCGGTCCCCCCTTCACCCAGAAGCCAGAGGGAATTTCCACCCCGCGACCTCACCACACCTTCCTTGCTGACGCCTTTCCGCCAAACCCCGCAGGAGCTCGGAAGGCCCTGGGGTCCCGTCTCTGCCCTCCGCTGCAGCCCATCGCCCACAGCTCTTTCCTCATCCTCGCAGCTGCCACGCTCAACTACTTTCCTCCAGCGGGTTCTTTCTCTCCTCTAGGCCTTGGCATAAGCGCGTCTCGTTGCCCGGAACATCGTCCCCCAGGCCTCTCATTTGTGGAAAGATGACAACACGACCCTAAGATCTCAGTTTTGCACCCTGCCCTGACCTCCTTGTGTCCGGACTGGGAAGCTACCTCTGACCCCCAGCGTCTAGGTGGGGTCTTCTCTCGGCTCCACAAGCCCCCACCCCCACTAGTTCCTTCCCGGTGTCCTGCTCTCATTCATTCACCAATGCCTTTGCCTGATTGTGGGGGCACGTCTCCCCTCCCGACTCTGCACAGGTAAACGAGCCAGCCACCACATGGGAGGGGGATCATCCAATAAGCCATTTAGCGAATCAATAGGATATCACAAGTGGTGACTCCTGCTATGAAGAAAGATGAAGGAGGGAGAGGGAATACAGGGGCTGGGCCTCGGGTTCCAGCAGAGGGAACTGGGGGGGGGGAACCCAGAGGGCTGGAGTTGGCTGGAGAGAGTCGGGGAGCTGGCCCGGAGGGCGGCTTGCCTGGGGAGTCCCAAGGCCAGCGTCCTCTGGAGCTTTGGGCGCACGGTGAGAGTGACCTTTGGGATCTAGGGATGGGGAGGATGAAGACTTGTGTCTGTTGTGAGGAAAACTCTCAGGGAGTGGTGGTGAGGGGGTCCTGGGTTGGGGAGCCCTCTGCTCTTAGCGGGAGCAGGAGCAAACTCAATGCGGAGCAGAGCTTCCCCCAGATAGACCAAGAGGACCCCCGGCAGAGGGAGACCAGCCGATGAGCTGACATACAAAACTTACCAAGTCACAGGACAGCAGTTACCGTGAGAGCAGGGAATGGGAGCACCTTCACCTGTGGGTGACCCCTGGGGACAACACGGGGCAGCCACGTGGGACACGTTTAAATAAAGGCAGGATGAAGTCCCAAAGGTGAGCATACAAAACAAGTAGGGATGAAGAGAGAGTTCTGGGGGAGGAACTGTGGACCTTCTAGAAGAGGAAGACATAATTTCAGAATCTAAAAATTAGTGAATGGGCAACAGCTAGGTTGCATGTAAAGAACGCGGCAAAGAGAGAGAAGGAGGTAGATGGTATGGATGAGAATTTCAAGAGAGCACAGGATGAGAAGATCCTGGATATTAGAGTCCACACGTGGAAGATAAAGGGAATGGAGAAAAAGCAGCGTTTGAGAAGGCATGATGGCTGCCGATTTTCCAGAAGCGGCGAGAAACAGATCCACAGAGCCAGAAAGCGTGAAGTATCCAAAGCGTAACCAAAAGAAAGGCCGCCGTAAGAGAGACCTCACTGGAATCAGAGTGGCCAAGGAATGTTGGAAGGGCGTCGGAGAGAGAGGACAAATCATCTACGAAGGGCTGACAGAATGTGAGCAACTTCCCAGCAACCGCCACAGAAGCTCAAAGGCTAGAATGATCTCTGAAGAGCAGGAGGGCAGATGAATGTCCACTCAGAGTGGGGCCCAGCAGAAGTGCCTTGCAAGAACCACGACAGAAGGAGAAGAAAAGAAACTTGATTTTTACAGTCACAGGTAACGAGAAGCCGCCAAAGAAACTTCCCAAGGATTTGCTTCCAGAAGGAAAAGAATTCCAGAGAGTCAGCCCGAGAGGCAGGAGGGGGTGGGGAACCCAGAGAATGGTAAATGTAGGTGATGCCGATTTGAAAACCATCTGGAAAAGAGAATAATGACTTATTTCTGACGTTGAGGGAAAACAGGTCGGAAGTGTTGGACCACAATAGTGTGTGCGTGTGGGAGACCGAGGCTAAGGTGTTCTGTACATTTGTCCCCGGCCCTTGGAGGAATGGGGGTGGGTAAGTATATTGTTGAACATTAGACATTGCTAATTAAATGTGAGTGCTCCAAATTAAAGGATAACAACTAAAAAAGAATAAAACTGGAATGTATACATCTCATTTCAATAGAAAGGAAAAGGCAGGATAGGAAAACAAACACATAAAAAGCTTTTTCAAAGGTTAAGGAAGGTGAAAAAAAAAATAGAGCAGGACTGGGGCGCCTGGCTGGCTCAGTCCGTAGAGTATGTGACTCTTGATTTCAGGGTTGTGAGTTCAAGCCCCACGATGGGTATGGAGCCTACTTAAAAATCAAACAGCAGAGGAGAGGGGTTGTTTCTAAGGAGAAGGGTGACATATTTCACTATATACTTTTTTTAAACCATGAACGTCAGTGTAGAGGTAGAGAATTGCCACACCTGTGAATGTTCAGGCTTTCCCTTTTCTGAGCCCCATTTTCTCTCTCATAATGCTGAGAGGAAGCGCTTACTATGTACCAGATGCTTGCTACATATAATAGCTCATTCACTTTTCTAACAGCCCTGCGAGCTAAGGGGTTATTCTCATACTTGTTACATCCATGTGGAAACTGAAGTTCAGAAAGGTTAAGTGACTTGCCCAAGGTCACACAGCTTCTCAGTGCTGGAACTGAGATCCAAACCAGCCTGTGCCAAACAATGAGGGGCTGGGAGTGACCCCACTGGGCGACCAGTCCTGTTGGGACAGAGTCTGTGTGTGTGTGTGTGTGTGTGTGTGTGTGTGTGTGTGTGTTTGTGCTGTGGTCCCATCCTGGATACTCCAAAAGTCAACTACAAATGTTGCCCCAGCAGGGTCGGCCAGAGAGGCAGAGAGCAAGGACTGGGGAATTCCAGACAATCTGGATTCAAATCCTGGCTCACCACAGAGAGCCATCCTTGGCAAACCTCTTTGCCTTTCTGAGACTTCACTTCCTCACCTGTAAAATGGGGATGGTTCTAGCTGTTCCTTCCGGAGCTGATGTGAGGGATCAGGGAGAGGAAGGTGTTCGTCACCTGCCCACGGATGTCCTCGGCAACTCTCTCCAGGCCATCTCTAACAGGACTTGGCCAGTGGTAGGCCCCCTAGACTGTGAGTGAAATTGGGCTCCCCAGCTGGCTGGTCACCGACCGTGTGGCCAACACCTGCTCTGGGGTGGTCATTCTTAAGGTGACCACCAGGGGTCAGGGTGGACCCTGCCTGCCTTTCTGCGTAGTTGCAGCACCCTAGGGTGGCCTGCAGAGGGCAGCAGGGGGCATTGCCAAAAGAATACATTTGAAGCCCCAACTTCCTAGGCTTCCTACCTCTGTTAAAGAAGAAAACTGGTAAGTCTGTCCATCCATCCGTGGGTCTGTCTACTGTTCTTTCACCCACCCATCCTTTGTCCCTTCGTCCGTTCATCCATCTGTTCATTCATTCATCCATTTTTCCTTTATCTTTCATTCGTTCATCTATACATTTACCTGCCTCTTTATCCAGTCATCCACCTATCCTTTGTCCATTTATCTGTCCACCTGTCCATCTTAGTGTCTGCCCATCTGCCTGTCATGCTTTTATTCATCCATTTGCCCTTCCATCCAACATCTGTCCATCTACCTCTGTCTATCCCACGGGCACTGAGAGCCTCTGTTGAGCCAGGCCTTGCTCGGTCGCGGGGTACCCCAGGAAGAGAGGAGGTGCAGTTCCTGCTCGGCCCCCCAAGCTCACTGTCTGGTGGGTCAGAAAATATACGAGGCAGTGATAAAATAGAGTGATGTGTGTAGACAGACTTGGGGGGTAAGCAAAAATGTCACATTTCATTATTCATTTTTATATCAAGTTAGATTCTAAGGCTCCATCCCCTGCCTGGGCAGGATATTCCTTTGTCATTTGTGGAGAAGGCCCTTGGATTAAACAAAAATCTGGGAGGCTTATATTGTTCCCAAAGGAAAATGGGAGAAGACGTCTGGTTCATCTTCAGCCCCTCATGGGCGCTCTCTCCCTGCCTCTCCCCAGGTTTCCTGGCCCCGAGGAAGCTTTGCTGACCTGAGGCTGAGAAGCTGCGTCTCAGAGGCACCCCAGACCTTCTGTGCAGTTGTCCCCAGCGGTGGGAGCCTCTGGGCTCAGGCAAGTGCTGGCTTTGTTCCCTCACACCAGAGGCTGCAGGAACACCGGCCTCCCCAGAGCCCAGAGCCAGGGGCTGGTGGGCTTGGCTGCTTCCTTAGGCTGAGGTTGCTGGGGCAGGGTGAGGGGTTTAACCCAGCCAGGCAGGGAGGCTTCTTGTGAAAGCGGATTTCTAGCTGGGGCCTCAGTGTGAGACAAGGGAAGGGCGGGGGAGGTGTTTTGAGCAAAGGCTTGGGTTGAGGAGTGAAAAGGAGAGAGAGACAGACCCAGGCAGGTGGGTTTGGCGGGCAGGGTGGTGGTGGGAGGGGCAGGAGGGAAACCAGGGGGAGGAGGAGGGGCTCGGTCGTGGAGCTGGGGCAGTAGGGAGAAATTGAAGGTCTTTGACCAGGAGAGTTCCGGATCCAGTGGTGTTTCAAAAGGGTCACTTCAAAAGGGTGGAGACAGGTTGAAAGGACCTCTGGGGAGACGTGGCCGTTTCTGGTTTGTCCTTGGGTGGGCCTGAGAGGGCTCTGGGCCTTCTTGCCCCTAGTCGTGCTGCTGCAGGAATGGACCGAGGGGCGAGGCTCTGAGAGGGGCTGGGAGGTGGACTTCCGGGGTGGAAGGCCCGATGGACGTTGCGGGGCGTTGGGAGTCGTGATGCCCCTCCCTGCACCAGAGCGAGAAACATCCTGACATTTAGAAGAATCACTTCCTCACATTGATTGTTACTTTCACTACCAGGATCTGCATCTCTAAACAACATGGTCTGGGGCTCACTTGTTGATGGAAAGGAAAGCCCACATTCCTTCCTTCCATTCAAACATTGTATTGGCAGGCTCTGTCTGCGCTGCTGTGTGTGGGCAGACGTTATGCCTTTTTGTGGCTGCATGCTATTCCAGCAGGGGGAGCAATGCTGTTCCAGTAGCGTGAACACTACAAGCTGCGAGCCCGGCCTCCTGTGGGCGGACGTCTGGCACGTTTGCAGGTTTGCTCGTTGCAAGCGATGCACAGACATTCTCCTGGGCAGCTGGTGTGCACAGATATACACGTTTTCCTCTTCACATATGTTTTGGTTGGATTTCTTTCTTTCTTTTAAGTGTTTCTTCAGATCTGTTGCCTGTTGTCTACTGGCTTGTTTGTGTTTGTAGTGGTGCCAGTGTCACTCGGATTTCGGCCGCTGTGTGGTGAACAAGGCTGCCGTTTCCTGAGAGCCAGGCTTCCCACATTCTGCCTTCTCCGGCATTGTGGAAAAGTCTGGAATGGTGGGATGATAGTTGATGGGAGGTACTCCATCCAGGCTCCTGACCTTCACAGAGGCAGTTCCGGCACTCCCCAGGGCTCACGGAGTTCCCCATTGCCTTTAGTAGCGACCTGATAATGTCCTTATATTGGAGTGTCTGCCCACGCCGTCTCACTCACCCCAACCCTCACTCCTGCCTCTGCATCATCTCCTGGATATTCTGTTGCACCCAAACCCTTGTCTCTGGTTTGCTTCTCCTCTTTTTCTTATTGATTTGTAGGAGATATTTATATATTCTGGATAACTACTCGGTGGTCAGTTACATTACTGCAAATATATTCTTCCACTCTGTGATGTGTCTTTTCCCTTATTTCCCCTGTAGTCTTTTTTTTTTTTTTAATTTTTATTTATTTATTTGACAGAGAGAGAGAGGGATCACAAGTAGGCAGAGAGGCAGGCAAAGAGAGAGGAAGCAGGCTCCCTGCTGAGCAGAAAGCCCGATGTGGAGCTCGATCCCAGGACCCTGAGATCATGACCTGAGCCGAAAGCAGAGGCTTTAACCCACTGAGCAACCCAGGCACCCCATCCCCTGTAGTCTTTTGATGAACTGAAATTCTGTAGTTTAGTGTAATGGATTAAACTTTTACTCTACAGTTAGTGCTCTTTGTGTTTAAGACCTGCTTCTCAGCCTCAAAGTCAGGAAGGCATCTTTCTATATTATTGTCCAGAAGATTTACAGCTTGGCATTCCCAGGTTTGTAATTCACCTGCAATTGATTTTCGTGACTGGTTAAGGTCAGGATAAGGTCAAATTTTATGTTTTCCCCTGTATGGACACACAACCCTCCTAGCACCATTTACTGAAAAGTCAACTCTTTCCACAGTACTGGAATGATCATTAGAATTTTTGCCTTTGATCTATTAATGTCATAAAATATGTTCTTTTTTCCCCTAATGTTAAATCTACCCTTGCATTGGTTAGATCTAACTTGGTCATAATATTACCCTTTTATATGTTTCTGGATTTAGATTTTGTTTTGTTTTGAGAGAGAGGGCTTGCATGTGAGCCGGGGGGGGGGGGGGGGGGGGGGGGGCAGAGAGAGAGAATCTTAAGTAGGCTCTGCGCTCAGCCCGGGCTGAGGGTTCGATCTCACGACCCTGAGATTATGACCTAAGCAGAAATCAAGAGTCTGATGCTTAACTGACTGGGCCACCCAGGCACTCCTGGATTTAGTTTGCTAATATTTTGTTTAGGAGTTTTGCATCTACATTCTTGAGAGAGAGTAGCCTATAATTTTCTTTCTCAGCCTGCCTGGTGGGGTTTTGGTGTTAAGGTGATGCTAGCCTCGGGCGCCCTTGGGTGGATCAGTCATTAAGCCTCTGCCTTCGGCTCAGGTCATGACCCCAGGGTCCTGGGATCGAGCCTGCTTCTCCCTCTTCCACTGTCCCTGCTTGTGCTCTTGCCCTCTCTTGCTGTGTCTCTCTCTGTCAAATAAATAGGTAGACTCTTTAAGAAAAAAAAAAGATGATGCTAGTCTCATAAAATGGGTTTGAGCCAACCTGGAATAATTTTTTCTTTCTGGAATGTTGCCAGTGAAGATTTCTGGTCATGAGTTTACCTTGTGGGAGAAATTTTTTTTTTCTTTCTTTTCTTTCTTTCTTTCTTCTTCTTTTTTTTTTACCATAGATACAAGTTATACAATGTACAGGATCGTTCAAGATTTCTATGTCTATTTCAGTCTATTTAGGTAAGCAACGTTTTTCTAGGACTTTTACATATTGATGTCCTGCTTAATTACACTGGGTTCAGGGATACATTATCTGAATGATTTAAAGTTTTGGAAATTCATTGAGATTTACTTTATGGCCTAGAATATGCACCATGACCATACATGTTCTCAATGTGCTTGAAATGGGTATTTTTTTAATTGCCGTGTGCAGTGTTCTATTTATGTTTGTTAAATCTGCTGATTAACAGAGTTATTTAAATCCAAGAATCTTCATCTCCTTTCCCTATTAAACTGAAAACTGTGTCTGCTCATTCCCAGACGACCGATGGATGGGCCTTGGGTCCCTAGCAGATAGGTGCTGTGAAATCCTTTTTCTGCACCCCTCCCCCCCCAGGGAGGCTCTCGGGAAGGTGAAGCCTGACTCCCTGCCCCTGGCACAGCTATCAGTGACCTCTCCCATGTCCTCCTGTCCCCAGACAGCTGCCCGGAGGACCTCCTGCCTCCTTTCCCATGGAGAGTTCATGAAATGGGGGCAGTAGGGTGGGCTGGTTAGGAACATAAACTCTGAAGCCAGGCTGGTCAGCGGAGATCCCCGGCCCCACGTAGGAGCCCGGCGACCTCAGGCAGTCACCGAACCTTTCCCTGCCTCTGTTTCCAGATCTGCAGTATGGGGGTGACCACGATGGTAACCGGCTCGTGGAGTCGACAGGAGAGTAAACAAGTGACTTGAGGACCCGCAGGGGCTGGGCATGCGCAGTGGGATGCTGGTCGAAGCTTTCTTCTTGAAAGAACTTGCAGCCTCAAACCAACTGCTGTCACACTTACAGCCTTTGAGAAGGTGTTACCCAAGGTCTGGCTTGTAAGCAGCTTCCTATGGGGGAAGGAGGGGCGACTCGAAGGCTGACAACCGGCTGAGAGTGTGCTGCAGCCCTCCGGCTGGGCGGCCTCAGACGGCAGGCCCCCCCCTCTGGGCCTCCGACACCTGCTGGGTCTAGACGTCCCTGAGCCGAGGCAGGACATCTGGGTTCCGGCCTTGCACTCTGTGCCTCCCATCGGTCCCTGCCCTCCTCTGGGACTCAGGCCCCCATGAAAGAAATGGGATGGGCGACCCTGTGGATAAAGTCTCCCCTGCCCTGCCCATCAGGCACGAGGGGCTGTCCCTCCTAGCACGTGGCCCCGATCTCCACCTGCCCGTACCCCGGGGAAAGGCAGTGCAGACCGTGAGCACGGGGACCCTCTCTGAGCACCAGAGCGCCGCCACAGGGCTAGAAGGATCACCAGAATGCAGAACATAATTCCCAGCCCACCGATGCCCCCCACTGCCCCAGTCAGGCTGCAGGGGCCTGGAGTCAGCTCTCCCGTCCTGGCCTCCACCCCGGAGGGAGCCAGAACTCGGAAGAGCCTTGGCTGAGGTTCCAGAG
>JAQQSY010001248.1:0-14527 GCA_028646535.1 Procyon lotor | reverse complement strand
GGCCCAGGTAATTTTTCATTTAATGGACTCTGGACTCTTTCAAAAGGATCTGATCCTTTTGAATTTTGCACAGCTCTAGATATAATCCCTTTTGATAAAAGGGTCTTTGCTTCTGATTACAGGAGCACTGTGGAACGTCTGTAAATATGTTTTTATAATTCTGTGTAATGTTGGTGTGCCCTCAAAGGAAACCAGTCCACGGCAGCTGCTGCTCTCTGTACAGGGCCACGATGGAATTCAAAAGGAACCTTGGGAGTTGGGGAGGGGGGCCGGGTTGGAACAAGTGTCTGTTCCCTGCAGGCCAGTCTGGTGCTCAGACCTTTAGACTCATTGTAAGTTGCCACTGCCAACACGAGACCAAAGCGTGTGACTTGTCAATGTGCAGCACGACAGCATTAAAGACTGATGCTAAACCTCAGGGGAGCGGTCCTGCGACTCTGTTTGAGGGTGTTGCTGATGGGCTGGGGTGGCGGCTGGGTGTCCCTCCAGATGCAGTCAGGGTGGGAGGGAAGGGCCAGGGAAGGTTGGGGGTGGGCACAGAGGCAGGAGTCCTCTGCAAGGGAGAGATAAGTCTCCCTGGGCTGCATGCAGAGTAGAGAACGTCATCCCACCTGGACTTGATCCAGGTACCCAAAGAGCCCTATGGATTTCAGAGCTGGTTTTAGACAGGATGGGCTGGAGTTGAGCAATTCCCTTTTGTGTCTTCCAGGGCCCAGTTGCTGGAGCCCAGGGGAGGTGCGTGGTCTGCCCTTAGGATCCCCCTCCACTCCCTTCTTGCTAGAACAGGCTGGCTGTCCGGCAGGCCCCGGCCAAACCAGACTGGAATTCCAGCCCAGGGCTGACCCCACCCTGGAGAAGACCCATTTCCTGCCCTGGCTCCATTGGCAGGCCACTGAAGCTGCTTTTCCTTTGTAACTTTTTTTAAGAAACTGGTTTTATTACAAGGTAAGTAATTACATGGGCTTAAAACAACGTATTGCTACTTTGCTACAGAATGTCCTGAAGTAAAAACTTAAATAACAGCGTGTTTGAAATCAACCCAGGAGTGGCTTTCCCTTCCCACTGAAACGGTTTAACCCCTGAAAGTGGTGTAGGAGCTGTGTTGTCCAAGAGAAGTTTCTGCAAGTGATGGGATATGTTTTCTGTCATCTTTAAATGGAAACGCTTTTAAGATTGAATAAACTAAGTTCAGTTTCTCAGTTGTTCCAGTCACATTCCAAGTGCTCAGCAGCAGTCACACAGCTGGTAGCAGCTGTTGGATAGCACAAATCCAGAGGGCTTTTCCCCCGAGTGTAGGATGTAGGTCTCCCCCTAGAAGAGCAGCCACAGTGAGCCCAGAGGATGCCATCCTGGTTGAGAGGTGACCCTGCCTATCAGAGCCAAAAGGGGTTTACTGAATGGCCTCAGGCACCAAGATGACGTTTACTACAGAATCGGCCCTGGCCTCAGTTGGAGTTGTGTGATCAGTGCCATCCCTGCGTCCCGGTCTACTTATGTAGCAGGTCCCTGTGACCTTCGTATCAAAGTCCCCCACACAGAAGTGCACAAAGCCTCTAAGCACTTACAGTTCTGGGAACTTCTAGAAATAACCTACCTAGAGCGGTTGTGTGGGGCAGTGGGTGTCTTTAGGGAAATGTTCATAGTGAAAAGGACAAAGAGGACTTGGGTGGGCAGAAAGCTGGCCCCTCAGACACGTGTTATTTTGCCATACTGGGCGGAGTTGTGTGTGTCCAGTAGTGTTTGGAGTACATGCTGGCAGACTTCTTCACGTCCTTGGCTTCCCTTTAACAGATTTGCTTTACTTTACTCTCAGCACACTTCCGAGCCCCTTCCGTGTTGGTAAGTGTGGAGCTGCCTCTCTAACCCACCTCACCTAATTCACCACACCAGCAGGGGCACGTTTTAGCATGACTTCAACAGTCCGAAACTCCAACTGGACATTTGGCCTGTGAAGAGTTGAGTCTCCTCCCTCCTCCGGGCCTGCAAGGTTCCCTTTTCTGCCGTCGCAGTATGGACAAGCCATGGCCTCAGAGATCTTTTCCTTTAGAAAAAGAAAATAGACTTTGGTGCATTCTCTGAGAATCTGTTGATATAAGCATAAGCATAATTTCTAAATTTCTAGGGGTTTTTGGCTGTGTGATCACAGTATTAAACTCTGGAGGGGACAGAATGAAAATCCTCTCCCCGACCCTGCAATTCAAGTCCGCCCCCCAACAATGTCCTGTTTCTCACGTACCTTTCCTGAGACACCACACAAATCAACTTTTCTTTTTTCACACAAATGGTATGTATTGTACATTGCAACTTCTCCCCTCACATATGGGGGAAATAAAGAGCTTCCTCATTCCTGTTATTGTTCACCTTGATTCTTCCAGGACTACTTACTGGGTGTGAAGACCCAGATCAGTGTGTGGTGGCCCCTACCTCTCCTTTAGCCATTGTTCTTGCTTCCAGATTTGAACCCCACGACAACCCACTTTCTAGCCATGTGACCTTGGGCAAGTGACTCAGCCTCTCTGTGCCTCAGATTCTTCAACTATAAAACAGGTACAATAATAGTACCTCTTCTAGGGTTATGAGGGTTTCCGGAGATGGAGATACACACCCCCCCACACACACATACATACCAGGGCCCAGCACAGAATAAGCGCTGTGTGTCAGTCACTGCATGAAGGTTTCTTCATCCACAGCTGGCAACCCCAAAGGCTGAGGCGAGTCCAAATTTTCGGGGGTGCTCTCAGCGGAGCTCCAGGAACCCAATTCCCAGATGATTCCCTGAGACACTCACTCTGGTCCTGGCCCCCACCCAGCCTGAGGAAGCTATACCTGAGGCAGGCTCACTTCCATGCTGTCGTGACAACCAGCTCACTGGAAAGACACAGCAGAGCACCAGGCTCCAGAGCTGAGCAGCCCCAGTTTGAATCCCAACTCTTATCACTTTGCTCTAACGTGTCCTTGGGCAGGTGACTTCACCACTCTGGGTCTCAGTGGCCTCCTTTAAAAAACAAGACAAATGTGTAGATTTCACGGTGGTCTAAGTGAAAAGTGGGCAAGGTAATGTATCAGGGAAGCAAGGAACACGACATCATGATCTTGGCTTCTGTGCGCCCTCAGGAGATGCTGACTTCAAATTCTGTTCACTGCTTTCCCCCAAGCAAATGACAAAACCTCTCAGGGCCTCAGGTCCCTCCCGTGTAGTGTAAAACAGGACAATCACCGCAGCTTAGCCTTCTCACTGCCCCAAGTTAGAGCTAACCCCTGAGAAGGCCTCTGTGCTACAGGCCTGGCCCCGAATAAGTGTGCAATCAACATGAGCAAATACTTCCATTTCTTTCTTTCTTTTTTTTTTTTAGATTTCATTCATTTATCTGACAGACAGAGATCACAAGCAGGCAGAGAGGCAGGCAGAGAGAGAGGGGGAAGCAGGCTCCCCGCTGAGCAGAGAGCCCGATGCGGGGCTTGATCCCAGGACCCCGAGAGACTATGACCCAAGCCAACGGCAGAGGCTTTAACCCACTGAGCCACCCAGGTTCCCCAAATACTTCTATTCCTAAAGCACTTAGCAGAAATACTGTCTCAGGTCATCTTGTAAATTTTTAAAGATTTTTTTTTTTTTTGACAGAGAGAAACACAGCGAGAGAGGGAACACAAGCAGAGGGAATGGTAGCGGGAGAAGCAGGCTTCCTGCAGAGCAGAGAGCTCGATGCGGGGCTCGATGCAGGGCTCAATGCGGGGCTCGATCCCAGGCCCCTGGGATCTGACCTGGGCCGAAGGCAGACGCTTAACGACTGAGCCACCCGGGAGCCCCTAAAAAGATTTTATTTATTTGGGGCACCTGAAGTGTTGTTAAGTTGTTAAGCGTCTGCCTTGGGCTCAAATCATGATCCCAGGGTCCTAAGACTGAGCCTTACATCAGGCTCCCTGCTTGGCGGGAAGCCTGCTTCTCCCTCTCCCACTCCCCCTGCTTGTGTTCCCGCTCTCACTGTCTCTCTCTCTTTCTGTCAAATAAATAAATAAAAATCTTAAAAAAAAAAAAAAAGACTTTGAGAGAGAGAGAGCACAAGCAGGGATAGTGGCAGGCAGAGGGAGAGGGAGAAGCAGGCTGCCCACTGAGCAGGAAACCCAATATGGGGCTCGATCCCAGGACCCCGGGATCATGACCTGAACAGAAGGCAGATGCTTAACTGACTGAGCCAGCAGGCGCCCCCGATTTTTTTTTTTAACTAAGCTCCACGCCCAACCTGGGACTTGAACTCCCAACCCAGAGATCAAGAGTTGCACACTCTCCTGACTCAGCCAGCCAGGCACCCCATGTCCCAGGTCTTCTTTAATATTATTCTTATGAGTTAATTACTAAAGTACACAACATAGCACCTGATACATAGTAAGTATTTTTCCATTGAGCCAACATTTATTAACTCCCTACTATGTGCCCTGCCCTGTGCTTGATGCTAGGGACACAGTGGTGAACAAAACTAGCATAAATTCCTGCTCTTTTAGAGCTAAGGATTGACTCGAGGGAGAAAGAAAATGAAGATAAATAAATAAAACATCTAATGTACTAGATAGTGGGAAGAGTGATGCAGAAATATAAAACACTGGCGGGGGGCGGGGTGCGCCCGAGTGGCTCAGTGGGTTAAAGCCTCTGCCTTCGGCTCGGGTCATGATCTCAGGGTCCTGGGATCCAGCCCCGCATCGGGCTCTCTGCTCAGCGGGGAGCCTTCTTCCCCCTCTCTCTCTGCCTGCCTCTCTGCCTACTTGTGATCTCTCTCTCTCTCTCTCTGTCAAATAAATAAATAAAATCTTTTAAAAAAAATAAAACATTGGGGGCAGAGAGTTTGAGGTACTTTTAAAATAGCTTGGTCAATGAGCACCTCCCCAAGAAGAGGACATACAAGCGAAGACTTGAAGGAGGTAACTTCTTCGGGTGGATACCGAAGGAAAGGTGTTCCAGGCAGAGGGAGCAGCCTGTGCAGAGGGAAGAGCGTGCCTGAGGTCTGAGGACCAGCCAGGAGCCCAGTGAGGCTGGAGCAGAGTGAGCAAGGGGTGCGTGGGAGGAAGTGAGGGCAGGGGGTGACAAAGCGGATGGTGCAGGACCTGGTGGGCCCCTGGGAGAACTTCAGCTTTTCCTCAGAGTGGAGCAGGAGCTTGCAAATATTTGGGTTTTGGCTTTGTCTTCATGTTCCTTTGCCAGGATGGGAGGTGGGGAGTGTCATTTGATTGTATAACCTAAAGGCCCTGAAATATGTCATCAGTCTCTTGAAATTTCAATGCATAAAAATTCCATCTGAAAAAGCACAACACAAACAACAAGTGTCTATATTTTCTATTCAAATCTCGTCCTTACGGTTGCCTGGGTGGCTCAGTTGGTCGGGTGTCTGCCTTCGGCTCAGGTCATAACCCCGGGACCCTGGGGTTGAGCCCCACATTGGGCTCCCTGCTCAGCAGGGAGCCTGCTTCTCCCTCTGCTGCTCCCCCTGCTTGTACTCTCACTCTGTGTCAAATAAATAAATAAAATATTTAAAAATAAATAAATAAAATAAAAATCTACTCCTTAAATTACATGTTCTCATGTTCCCTCCCACAGACCTGAGAATGATTTCCTGGTCTGCTGATTCCACGCCTGCCTGGGGCGTCTGACTTCTGCGTTCTCAAACTGTGATGATTCAGCCAGACATGTCCCCTCTTCGTCACAAAAGGAAAGCCAAACCTAGGGAATGATCCACAAGGTCCCCCTCCAGAACAACCCTAGCTTCCTTGAGGTCACCAATTATTCCCTGATCATCTTTCTTTTCTTTTTTTTTTTTTTTTAAAGATTTTATTTATTTGACAGAGAGAAACACAGCGAGAGAGGGAACACAAGCAGAGGGAATGGTAGCGGGAGAAGCAGGCTTCCCACGGAGCAAGGAGCCCGATGCGGGGCTCGATCCCAGGACCCTGGGATCATGACCTGAGCCGAAGGCAGACGCCTAACGACTGAGCCACCCAGGCGCCCCCCTGATCATCTTTCATCACCAGCGCTGGGAGCAGTGTTTGGCCCTGAACTACCCTCTGAGTGTTTGTTGAATGACTAATCGAGTGACCAACTGATTAGGATAAGGGGACCGGCAACGTGTATCCTATGACTGCTCATGTTAGAGCATTTGCAGAGGAAGGACATCCCAGCCCCAGGGGGCTGCCGGCGGTTTCCCCTGCGAAGGGTCACCTGTGGCCCACTTCCTCCAGCTCCCACCTGCTAGAAGTGGAGGTTCTCTGGCTCCAAGAGAGCCCCTCTTTTCTGGGGACCTCTTCCAACTCCATAATTCATGGGTTAGTCATTAGGCACAGTTCCCGAGTGCCAGGTCAACACTAGGCCCTGGGAGACCCGGGGACAGGGCGATGGGGGGGGGGGGTCCTCGGGAAGTTCATCCTTTTCTCAGAAACACAGACCTAACTAAAACGTAGATTTTTAGGTTCTCGTGGCTACCATAACAAGGCACCACAAGCAATGTGGCTTGGAACAATAAGAAGTCACCCTCTCACACTTCAAAAGGGCTCCGAAAAGGATCTGTCCCATGCCTCTCTGCTGGATCCTCGGTGTTCCATCCTCCCTCTCCCTGACCTCACAAGGCCCTCCCCCTGCACACCTCTGTGTCTTCTCTTCTGTCTCTTCTAAGGACACTTGTTGGATTCAGGGCCCACCCTAATCCAGGCTGATCTCATCTCAAGATCCTTAATGACCTTTATCTCAGGAATCAGGTCTCAGGTCTCAAAGACCCTTATTATTCCAAATTAGGTCACATTGACAGCATCAGGGACATGGACATACTTTTGGCTGGGGGCCACCATGCAGCCCATTAGACTGGGCAAGGCACTTCCCTTGACCAGAGGGCCTGGAGGGAGGAGGTCTGGCATGCCCTGGGGAAACAGGCCAGGAGACCAGCATCTGTCAGACTCTGGGATGGGCCGTAGGAGCTGAAACCCCAGGGATGAGGCCGTTAGGCCCCTGAGGGCTGTAGACTGACAAAGGCTGGGCTGAGGGGCAGGAGACCCTGCAGCCCGGGGTGGCTGGAACGCACAGTAGGAGAGAGTCGGGTGGGGCCCGGCTGGGGTGAGGCAGGCCTGGTGCCAGGGCCCTGCTCGGGCAGGTCTACACGCCCGAGGCCGCCGGCAAGCCTGTTGGAAGAGTTTGAGTCAGGGAGGACATGGCCTGATTTGCCTTTGCCGGAAGCTGGACCTGAGGCCGGGATGGTTTGTCTCAGTGGGGTCCACCTTTCCTCGGAAGGTATTGGTGGACATCAACACAGCTTAAGCCTGTCTCCAGATGGACTTCTTCAGCAAAGGGTGTTTCGAGGGCAGATGGCCTCTTGGCGGGGAGGGGTGGGGGCGGGGTCTTCAGCAACGGAGGGGCGGGCCCCGACTCGGGAGCTCAGAGGCGCCCTCTGGCGGCTGTTAGGGTGGCAGACCTGGGAGCGGAAAGCGGACGGAGCTGGGAGAGCCGTGCAAGAAGTTGACGGCCGGCCGGGGATGATCTGGGGATGACGGCGCTGGACCCAGGTGGGGGCCAAGGCGGTGGTGGGAAATTACCAGTGATGCATTTTAAAAAGAGAGCTTCCCATTGGCCCTCCAGAAAACAGCACCGCTTCCGGGTTTTATTACGACTTTCTGAAATCCAGCCGCAAAAAGGCAGGTGCCTGCACTGGGTCTCAGGGACCTGGGGCCATAGGACCCAGCCCAGTAAGGGCTTTGCTTTGCTTCCTTTGCTTCCCCTCCAGGTCTGTCCCACTGAGACCACGCCTACCAGGCTGACAGGAGGAGCCCAACCACCGGCCACAAACTCCGAGATCTCTCTACCAGGGTATTGTCCCTCGGCACTGTTTCTCCTTGGTCCTCCCTGTCCCCCATGCCTCATCATCAGGCCCCGCGCGCTGAGGCTGGCCCCACCTACCCAGAGGGATGTCACGTGTCTTGGGGTTGAGGCTAAAAGCACTATACCCATGAGTCACTGCTCAACTTTGAGTCAGTGGCTCCCCCCCACCAGGTCTCAGTCTCCCCTATATAGAATGGGAGTGATATCCAGTGTGATTATTCACGAAAAGCAGGCAGCACAGGCCCTGGCACACAGTAAGCGCTTAATAAAGGCGTCTATTTCTGTTCGTTTCTATTATGCCACACTGTGTTTATTCATCTGTCTGACCTCGACACTGTTCACTAACAACAGTTGGTGTTGCCTGAGCATTTACAATCGACCCCGTACCCCGGCAGGCATCTGACAGAGAATAGCTCATTTCATTCTAGCATAACCGTAACAACTTCAGGAGGCATGTCCTACTATTACCCCCATTTCACAGAGGAGGAGACTGAGGCACACAGGGTGCAGCCCAGGGTCACACAGCTGGCGAGCAGCCCAGGTGATGGAGAAAAGGAAGACTGTATCCTACCCCACAACCTGAGATGGCCTAGGGTTAGAATAAAAGACCCAGGGGAATTAAAACTATAGAACAAACAGAAGAAAATACGGAAGAATAACTTTGTGTTTTAAGGGAAGAGCCTCTTTAATGAAATTTCATAGGTGCGAACCACAGGCAAGTAAGTCCTGTTATATTGCAGTTGGGAATTTTCTCCCAACGAAGGATATAACAGCGAAGCAAATCATCACGTGGCAGAATTGGAGACTATGTTTGCGATGCCTAATACTTTACCTTACCTCCCAGGGTCGTTAGGAGAGTTAAATGGTTTAATAAGTGTAAAGTTCTTAGAACAGTGTCTGGCACATGGGAAGCTCTGCCTAAATAGTATTTATCATTACCGAAGCTGCCAAGTGCTCAATATCCCAGCGCTACCCGGTAAAACTACGCAAACGCATGTGTAATTTTAAATCGTCTAGCAGCCACATTAAAATAATAAAAGAAACAGGTGAAAGGAATTTGAGTAACACATTTTATGTAGCTCAATACATCCACATTATTAATATTATAACATGCTGGCAGCATAAAAATGAATTAATGAGACGTGATATTTTACATCCGCTCTTCTTTGTACTGCGTCTTAGATAGCTGGTGTGTATTTTCCACTGCCAGCACATTTCAATTTGTTGGGCTTTTTTCTTAAGATTTTATTTATTTATTTGCTAGAAAGAGAGAGAGAACACAAGCAGGGGGAATGGCAGGCAGAGGGAGAAGTAGGCTCCCCACTGAGCAAGGAGCCCCATGTGGGACTTGATCCCAGGACCCCAGGATCATGACCTGAGCTGAAGGCAGACGCTTAACCGACTGGGCCACCCAGGCGTCCCTGGCACATCTCAGTGTGTATTAGCCATATTTCGAGTGCTCATAACCACATGTGGCGATTTCACGGAGACAGATCAGATTGGACAGTACCGGTCTCGATTCCATGAGGAACACATGCAAATCAACAAGGAAAAGATAGCAACCTAAGGGCAAACAGGGAAAGGAATATGAATAGGCAATTTACAAAAGAGGAGAAACTGAAAGCCATCGAGCAAATGAGGAGAGGCTCAAAGTGACTGGAAATCAGAAAAATGGGAAAGATAGCAATGCTGATGTCACGTGACTATGAGTCTGAGTGGCAAAAATTAGAAGCTGGATAAAGCTAACGGCTGGAGGAGATGCGGGTACACGGGCTCCTCTGCACTGCCATAAGATGTGATTGGGGGCAGCAAATCCCACATAGCAATTGATTGTGCCCTGTGACTCAGCATCCCTGCATCCGGGTCTCTCTCCTAGGGGGATTCCCACCAGGTCTCTAAGGGGACATGTCCAAGGCTGCAGTGTGGGGAGCTAGAGGCTGCCTGGTTTCATCCCCGGGGGACACAGTTGTGAGATGTGAGGGGTATATCTATGGAGCACCAAGTAGAAATTAGGAGAAAACAGATTTAACAGATTGGCAACATGGATGGATCTTTAAGGCCTACGGCAAACCAGGCAAACAAGCAAGCAAGCAATACAGTGCTAACTGGAAAAGAAAAATAAGAAGCCCACATATAATAAAACACCCACATAAACCAATGCACATTTTCAGGGGTGCCTGGGTGGCTCAGTCAGTTAAGCATCTGCCTTTGGCTAATGTCATGATCCTAGGGTCCTGGGATCAAGTCCCATGTCGTCAGGCTCCTTGCTCAGTGAGGATCCTCCTTCCTCTCCCTCTGAATGCTGCTCCCTCTGCTTGTGTGCTCTCTCTGTGTCAAATAAATAAATAAAATCTTTTAAAAAATGCACATTTTCAAGAAAACTCACAAAAAGGGGGCACATTGAGCCTGCTGCAATGTTGCACCAGAGGTGGGAGGGAATTGGGGGTATTTTCCCCTAATGTTTATTCTGAAATTTTCAAAAGTATAGAAAACTCACAAGAACAGTAAAATGAAAACCCATATACTACTCTCCTGGATTCAGTGGCAATTGTTATCACCTTGCCACAATTGTGCTCACCTATACACACTGTCTCTCCCCACTCCCTCTCTGCATCCCTCCTCTATATGAATATCAATATCCACTCCACATTCCAATATCCTCAATTATAACAAGAATATCTTTCACAGTTGTTTTATCCGTTTTGGGGTGTTTTTTTTTTTAATTTTTATCAAGGATTCAGTCGAGGATCATACATTGATTTTGGTTGTCACTTTTATCTTGTTCAAACTAGAACGGTTCCCCAGTGTTTCATTCATTCATTCATTCAATTAATGGATTGATTTTTCCTTTCCTGATATACATCTATTTGAAAAGTCCAAGAATTTTTGGTTTTTGTTTTTTGGTTTGGGGTTGTTTATTTGTTGGTTTGTTGGCAGAAAATCCCTTAATCGGGAAGTATCAAGTTGCGTCCTCATGAGTAGATCCAGGTTAAACACTCTGAGCAGGACCAAGTACTTTGTAGGTGATGTTGTGTCCTCAGCACATCACAGCAAGCGGCATGTGAGGTTGGCCTGTCCCATCACTGGTAATATCAGTTTTGATCACTTGGTTAAAGTGGTGACTGCCAGGTTTCTCCCTGGTGCTTTTTCCAAGATATGCTTCCCCCACTGTAATTAATGAGTAATTTGTGGGCTGGTCCTTTGAGACTGTGTGAAGATCTACTTCCTCCACTGAGGAGCCTCGCCTGAATTAATTATTTCTCTACTGGCTGCAAAATGGGGATTTTCTAACTCAGTCTTTCCTTCTGCATGTATTAGCTGGCATTCCAGATTCTTTTTTTTCCAGAGGCGGCGGGGGTAGCCCTGAAGTCTGAGCTCCTCAGCAGCTAGGCCTCCCAGCCTCTTTAGCTATAAAACTGGATAAAGAGGTGATCTGCTCTGTGCCCTTGGGCAACCCCCTCATCAGTCAACAGATGAGTCAACCCCTCCTCATCATGGGGACCTCCTCATCAGTCAACAGGTGGATTCAGGTGGATTCTGC
The DNA here is from genome assembly GCA_028646535.1 of Procyon lotor. NCBI lineage: Eukaryota > Metazoa > Chordata > Mammalia > Carnivora > Procyonidae > Procyon > Procyon lotor. Next base: position 3,137 of record JAQQSY010001248.1, on the reverse strand, counting down.
TTGGGACTCTGCTATCCCCGGGGCCCCACATACTGTCCTCTTCAAGGGTGTAGAGGGCAGCTCAGATGGCCAGGGGCAAGCAGGGCAGTGGGCACAGTCCCACAAAGAACACTGGCCCAGCCATAGCAACCAATCACTCAGTGGGGATGGCAGAGGTCAGCAGAACAGGAAGAAAAGGACAATAGCTGTGGCTCTTGCCAGGCACTGGCAGTGTTTGCCAGCTGGGGGAGGCCAGACTCGAAGCCCTCAGTGGCTAAGCCCAGTCCCCACTCTCTTCTTTCATTTCGCCCCTCTGTAGGACCTGAGGGGCTGGGATGCATAGCAGCTCACCTGGGGACTGCAGAACCCAGTCATTCAATGAAACTTGAGCAGAGTCACAGACATTAGAGGCCTCCAAGAACTACAATTCCCAGAACACACAGCAAGCTCCTGATCCAATGCCTACTGCCCCACAGGTCCACTTGGAAGTAGAACAAGGAAATCTCACCTGTCCTGGGAACGGAGAGTCCTGGTCTGTATGAGGTGCGTTTGGGTCTTTGTTTCTTGAACCTACTTCTGCCTGAGAAATCCCAGGTAGGAGGCAGACCTGACGATGGTGAGATCACCTGTCCTCTCATTCACACATGTGCGCTGAGACGCTGGGTGCCAGTCTCAGAACCCGGGTAGGGGTGGGGATGGGGGCAGTTAGATGGAGGGGATGGGCCTCATGAAAGGGCAAAGGCTTGGATTGGTTGGGTACCCTTTGAAACCTAGCACATATCATGTGCTCAGTAAATATTCGCTGGTCTAACCAACAAGCGAGCAGTCCATCTCGCCCTTGTCTTCCCTTCCATGCACCGTTTCATACAGTTTGCTAGCTCCTAGGATATTGCACTCCCCCAAAGTGTGCCGTATCTCTCTGCCCAGCCTCCAGGCCTTTTGCATGGGCTGTTACCTGTACCAGAAGCACGTTTAGTTTACTCGAAGTATCTGTAAAGATAGGACAGAGCCTGGCACGGAGCTGGGACACATGAAATATTTGACGAGTGAATGAATGAATGAATGAATGCCCTTGTCCATTGTACACCCCAGGAAGCAGGGACACTCGGGACCCTCCCTATTCATCTCGATCCTCCGCCCGCTCGCCCGCCTGGAATGAATACATTCTTTTCATCAGCTCCGAGGATGGCCGGGCTGGGCAGGAGCAGACCGGGAGGAGGATTGGATTGGGGGCTGCCCTCGGCCCCCTCCCAGGTCTCCTAAAGGGTCAGCTTTTCCGGATGTGGAGAGTTTGCCTCTGCCCGAAACAGCCCCGGTCACCTGACTCCCGCGACCAAGCCTCCCGCCCCTTACCACCCTGACACCCCAGACCGACACTCAGCTAACAGCACGTGGTCCAGGAGGCCCAGCTTCCCATTGGTTGCTGTTCTCCTTCCTTCCCCGCGATTGGCAGGGGCCCAGCCTCAGGTCCCCCCTCCGCGCCTGCGGTGGTACAGCCTACCGCGGCTTTAGGCGGGGTGGGAAGGTCCACTGCGCCGCGGCGCGGGGGGGTTCGGGAAGAGCCGGGCGAGGCGGAGGGATCCCTCTGGAATGTTTCCGTCGGACCCACCCGGGGCAGGGCGGCAAGGCGCGGATTGGCCACGAGCTTCGGCCGGCGGCTCTTGATTGGCGGGGCTCAGGCGCGGGCTCCGCCCCCGGGCCGCGGCTGCGGGAGAGGCCCGGGCCGGAGTTTGCGGAGGGCCGAGCCGGGCGCGCGCTGGGTGGTGGCGGCGGCGCAGGTGAGTGCCCCCGGGGGCGGGGCGCGGTGTGGCCGCTCCGGGGACCCCAGCTCGGACCTGCGGGGTAGCAGACCCGCGGGGATCTGGCGGATCGAGCAGGGTGGGGCCGGCCCCATGGACAGGGCTGGAGGTCTAGGTTGGGCTCCAGGATGCCCGAGGCCCCTTACCAGAGGGACGCGTATCTTCTCGACCGGGCCGGGGTCAAACGCCGGCAGCCGCTGGCATGGGGTCAACAGACCACCCTGCCTCCTGCGCTCCTCTGGACAGTCCCCGTTCTGGCGGGGACGGGCGCGGGGTCGGTATTTCTGAGCCCTGCCTGGGTACCTCCCTGGAGCTGGTCTCGTCCCAGTCCTCCAGGGGGCCTAAAGGGACCTGGAGTGGACCGAGGTCCCGATAATAATAATGAAAAAATCACCCCGGCTAGCATTTATTGAACGTTTCCGTGTCAGGTATTTACCATGCATATCATTGAGTCTAAACACCTCATGGGAGGTGCTGTTACTTCTTTTAGAGGTGAAGCAACAGACCCAGAGAGTGACTTGCCCAAGGTGACACAGCTAGTTAAGTGACAGATCTGGAACTCGAACCCGTGCTTCAGAGTCGGGAACTGCAGTCTCAACCACTAGACTAGATGGGCTCCATGCCTCAGGTGTTCCTGATTAGCTCATTTATATGCTGCTGCCCCCACCCCCCACCCATGCACACATCTGGGCCACACCTGCTGGTCTTTTCTTTCCCCCCTAAGAGGTCACCAGACACCAGTCCTACCTTGCCTCACCTGAGCTGGAAAGACAAGGCCTGAATCCTAGGTCCTCAGAAGAGAGTGACACCTACAGGGGAGATAGGGAGCCTGGGGGTTCTTTGCCTGCTGGGCCCCTCTGGGAAGCTTGGGCTGAGGCCTGGGCAGTAGGCGTTCTCCCCGGAAACACCCAGGAGCCGGTTTTTCAAGACTGAATCAGAAGCCTCCCGCCCTCCTCTCCAAAGCAATACCCTACTAGAAAGGGGAGGCTGGGTGTGGTGGCCCCCCGCCCCCAGCTTACGTCAGCTCCCAGGAACCCCTTCCCCACCTGCTGCCCCCACTGTGATTCTGCGTGGTTGTGGGGTTGCTAAGTTTCAGGCCCTTCCTAGGGAAGAGAGGGTGGGGATGCTGGGATTCCAGCCAATGTGCTTGATGCCCAGGCTGGCACTCTTTTCCTCCATCCCTATGTTCAGGTTTGAGGGGGACTTGGAACATGGGGAGGGGGTGGCAGTTAGCAACTCCGTGTCATGTTCTGAGGATAGGAAGACTCAGAGAGTAGTCAGAATGAGGACATAAGGCGCATTCGTCCATTCATTTATTGAGCACCTACTGTGTGCCAGGCACTGTTCTTGGCACAAGGA
>JAQQSY010001247.1:0-14528 GCA_028646535.1 Procyon lotor | reverse complement strand
TCTGCCCCTTGCCCCACTTGTGCTCTCTCTCCCTCTCCCTCCACTCTCTCTCTCAAATAAATAAAAAATTTTAAAAAGCGTATAAAAAATTAAAAATTGGGAAAGGAAGTAACTTTTAATAAATGTCACTGAAGAAACTGTATGACAATAATATCTAATATATAATGAGTAGTAACTCTGTGCCGGGGGTTATTCTAAGAGCAAGACCTTATTTAACAGCTTCACGAGGCATGTTCTGTTATTATCCCAATTGCATGGATGAAGAAACTGAGTTACCAAGAACCTGTATAAACTTGCCTACAACCACTGAGCAGCTTAAGTGGCAGAATGGGACGAGTCTCAGGTCAGCCCTCCCGCCCCCCTGCTGCCGCTCCTCGCACATTACAAAGTCAGAGCTTTGACCTAACTGCGCAAATAGTTACACTTTAAAAGCCTTGCTGAAAAAAAAAGAAAAGAAACCTTTAAAAAATATTTAAATACCTATCTCAAATGCAGAAGGAAGTCAATACATTGATGCTAAAAAAAAAATATTGTGACGAGTGGATTTTTAAATATCAATATAAAAATACAATTTGGCCACAAAGAAAAAATTTGAAATTCGATAGGAGATCCTGAAAAAGCAATGCTCTATCACCAGGATGGCTGAAATTGGAAGACTGATAATACCAAGTGTTGGTGAAAAGAGGGAATAACAGGAAACTCCCACACAGTGCTCAGGGAGAGTGTAAATCCACTCAGTCACTTCAAAAAATTGTTTGGTCCGAACTACTAAAGCTACCCATACATATAGAATATGACCGAGCACAAAATGAGTGCATAGATCCCTCAGAAGACATGTACAAGGGGCGCCTGGGTGGCTCAGTGGGTTAAAGCCTCTGCCTTTGGCTCAGGTCATGATCTCAGGGTCCTGGGATCGAGCCCTACATCCGGTTCTCTGCTTGGTGGGGAGCCTGTTTCCCCCTCTCTCTGCCTGCCTCTCTGCCTACTTGTGATCTCTCTCTCTCTCTCTCTCTCTGTGTCAAATAAATAAATAAAATCTTAAAAAAAAAAAAAAAAGACGTGTAGGAGACACAGCATGTTTCTTTGCAGTGGCCAAGAATATTTTTAACAGCTTTAATCACAAAACCCAAAACCAGAAACAACCCAAATGCCCATCACCAGGGGAATGGTTCAGTTGAAACATGATGTATTCAAATGATGAGATCCTACTCAGCAAGAGAAAGGAAGGTATCATTGACACACGCAGTAACATGGATGAATGAATCTTCAAGTGCTTGGTTCAATGAAAGAAGTAAGACTCTGAAATTAAGTACCTGGTGATTGCATTTATATGACATGCAAAACAGGCAAAGTAATTGAGGATTTAAAAAAATCTGGGGTGTCTGGGGGGCTCGGTAGGTCAAGTGGCTGCCTTCAGCTCAGGTCATGATCCTGGAGTCCAGGGATTGGGCTCCCTGCTCAGTGAGGAGCCTGCTTCTCCCTTTACCTCTGCTGATTCCCCTGCCTGTGTGCTTACTTGCACGCTCTCTCTCTCTCTCTCTCTCTCTCTCTCCTCTCTCTGTCAAATAAATTAATAAAATATTTTTTAAAAAATCTGAGGAGTTACTTTGGGGAGTGGGTATTTGACGAGTAGGACCTCCAAAGGAACTTTCTAGGGTCCTGGAAATGTTCTGTCTTGCTCTGGATTATGGTTACACAAACTTACATTTCACTGAGCTGTACACCTAAGACCTGTGCCTTTTACATAAGTCTTAGAGCTCTATAAAAAGTAAAACCAGTAAACCAACAAAAATGTTAAGCTAAATATGAGTGACAGATTTCTTTTATTCATTCAGCAAACATAACGTACCTATAGTGTACTGGATGCTGAGGACACCTCACTGACTGAAGGACACCATCTAGGAGCTCAAATCCTGCAGGGGGCACAGATCAGCAAATAAATACAGAACCTCAAAAAGCATGACTGAGTCGGGAACAGGTGTCACAGTGCACATAGGACCGTGACATAGGGGAAACACACAGAGGCTCAAGTGGGGGAATTTTGGCAGGAGAGAAGAGGTTTAAGCTAGGTCTTAGGTCTTAGATTTAGATCTTAGGTCTTGATCTTAGGTCTTAGAAGATGGATAGAACCATGGGGTGCCTGAGTGGCTCAGTCCCTGAAGCACTCAGCTCTTGGTTTCTGCTCATGCCATCATCTCAGGGTCATGGGACTGAGCCCCATGAGGATGGGGCTCCATCCTCAGCAAAGTCTGCATGGGATTCTTTCTCTCTTCCTTTCCCTTCTCCCCTTCCTACCCTGCATTCTCTCTCAAATAAATAAAATCTTAAAAAAAAAAAGATGGCTACCACGGAAAACCCAGGCAAGAGCAAGTATTGGTGAGGATGTGAAAACATTGGGATCCTTGCATGCAGCTGGTGGAAAAGTAACATGGTGCCACCCTATGGAAAGTGGTGGGGAAGTTCTTCAAGAAATTAAAAGTTGAGATAGAATACGATCTGGCAATTCTACTGCTAGGTATACACCCCGAGGAATGGAAAGTAGGGTCTTGAAGAGATATTTGTACACCCACATTCATAGCGCCATTATTCAAAATAACTGAGGCAGAAGCAGCACGAGGGTCCATGATGAATGAACAAATGCACAGCCGTCTACCCATACAATGCAATATTATTCAGTCTTTTTTTTTTAAAAAAAAGATTTTATTTATTTATTTGACAGAGAGGGATCACGGGTAGGCAGAAAGGCAGGCAGAGGGAGAGGGGGAAGCAGGCTCCCCGCTGAGCAGAGAGCCCGATGCAGGGCTCGATCCCAGGACCCTGAGATCATGACCTGAGCCGAAGGCAGAGGCTTTAACCCAGAGCCACCCAGGCGCCCCAATAATATTCAGTCTTAAAAAGGAAGAAAATTCCAACACAAGCTTCAATAGGAATGAGCCTTGAGGACATCACGCTTGGTGTAGCGACAAACCGTGTATCATTTCCACCGATAGGAGGTACCTGGAATAGTCAAGTTTGCGGCGATGGAAGGCAGAACGGTGGTCACCAAGGGCTATGAGAGAGGGAAGGGGGAGGCGTTTTTTAACAGACACAGAGTTTCGGGTTCTCAGGATGGAAAGTTCTGGAGTTGGGCTACGCAACAACAGGAATGTACTTAACACTCTTGAATGTCTTTAAGACGGTCAACTCAATACATTGAGTGTATTTCACTACAATTGAAAAATAAAATGAGTAGAGAATTTCCTGGCAAAAAAAGGGCACACCTAATTTCAGAAACTTGGAAGAGCCTGGTGTTTTCAGGGAAAGACAACATATCGAGTGTGGTGAATGCAAAGGACACAAGCGATGGCAGGTAGCAGGTGATCCCACGGAACCTAGGCAGGGCTAGGTCGTGAAGGTCTGGACTGTCACGTAAGCAGTTTGGGCTTGAGCTGATAGTGCCACAGAGGGCTCCCAGGCCAGAGGGTGGCACAAAGCACTTCTCCTTTGTGAAATCGCCCGCCGCTGCGTCTGTCCTCTCCCCGCAGGTTGTAAGCCCCGTGAGGGCAGACGCCTCACCTGCTTCTCTACCACTGTGTCTCCAGCACAACGCTTGGCTTGTAGCAAGCGTACAAACATAGGTTTGAAGGAACAAATCATGCGTTTTGCATTTTAGAAAGTTTTTTTGGTGGGGGGGGAGCGGTGAGAGCGGAAAATGGAATGAGGGGTGAAGCTGGGACAGAGACCAGCTGGGAGACTTTGCATGAGTTCCAGTTTGGGGACTATGGGAAGGACACAAGCGCGCAGTGACAGAGGGAGGAAAGCATCCTTCGGAAGGTTGAATGGGCTTGGTGGCGGATTAGATGTGGAGCGGGAGGGAGAGGTGGAACGTGAGGAGGCTTCCATAGGTCCAGGCGGCGTCTGGGTGGCCCCATGTTTCCTGGACCAGAAGGAACACTCAGGTCTGGAACTGGAGTGGACCCTCCTTCGGTCCTTCTTTGTACCCAGAGCAAAGCACAGAGCCCGACACATGGCGAGTGCTGAATAAATGTTGGGGGGGGGAGGGGAGAATGAGAGGCAAGAAAGTGCTAGAAGGGAGAGACTGAGGGGAATGGAATCTGTTCACAGACCCGGAAGTCATCAGCAGACATGGCAGGTGGACAAGGTCGCCCGTGCCCCGCACGCAGCACTGAGACACAGAACAAAGTCCTGGGGACACCCTCTCTTCAGGGGCTGGACGAGGAGGAAGAGGAATCACTGTAGATGTAGACAGGCATGTAGAGGACAACCAAGGGGTGGTGCGGGGAGGCTGAGGGAGAAGAGAGCCAAGGGCGAGAGGGGACAGTGGCAGGGACCGCCCTGTTGCTGATGGGGGAAGGCAGTGGATCTGGAGGAGGAGGTCATCAGCGACCACAGCAAAAGTAGATGCTGCTGAGGACTGGGCATGCCTCTGGTTGAACGGGACAGACGGGGAGGGTGGGAGCAGAATGACAGTGGATTCTCGTGGGGAAGCAATGTCTTGGGAGATGAAAGAGTTAGGGCAGTAGCTGAGGGACCAACAGAATAAAAGGGCTAAAGGATTGTTCTTCAGGGAATGCACTTTTAGGACTGGGTAGACGGGGCTGGGGGAAGAGCCCATGGAAGATGGAGAAGTGACAAATGGTCGATGGTGCCGGGCTGCGAGGGTGGGGGTGGGGGACAGAGGAGCATGCGCGGTGACAAGAGGGCTCAGCAGACGAGGGGGGAAGGGACGAAGAGAGCTGAAGACGGAGGAAACTTGGAATGTGAGAGTGTTGCTATCGAGCAGGACCTAAGAGGTACTGAATCATTCACGGGAGACTCTGGGCAAAGGTATCCATAAAGCAAATACCGGGACAATAGGAGGGCCGCCGGGTGCTCCCAGAAAGCTGTGAGAGGGAGGGGCTTGCTCTCTGACCATGCCTCCCCGCACACCTGTCCCAGCAGCCTCCTGTAGGAAGAGCGTCTGTCCCTCGGGATATCTCAGCAAGGCAGGGATTTGCGGGGGAGATCCTGTCTGTATGAGGGGGGCCAGAACGTTCTGGCTGGGCCTGGCTGAGCAAAGCCTGAGTGCTGGGCAGGCCAACCTGAGTTTGAGTCCTGCCGACGTTGTTAGTCACCAGCCATTCAATTGAAGCAAATTCCCGAGCCCTCTGAAGTCACACTCTCCTGCCCTCTAAAACAGGGCCAACATGACCGACTTCAAATGTGCGCAGCGTATGACGAGATGCGTCTGTGTTCCTCGAAGGGAAGCGGCAGGACTCGAATGCCTTTCCGGGAAGTGGCGATGACCTCAACTGAGCGGTGCACACTTGCGCTCACGGTACACTCGGCGCGTTGCCTCTCACGTCGTGCCCAGAGCCCTGGCAGTTGGCTTTCATTAATGCCATTAATGTTGATAACGCGGGCTTGCAGATGTTTGGTCTTGCCCAAGGTTACCTGATTAATAAGATGCCAGGCTCGGGGCAAGGTGACTTTGCTTTTCCCTCTATAAGTAGTGACACCTTTAACAAAACCCTTTTTTCCTTCCAGCAACGGTGTTCAGGATGGAGCCAGATCCTATCAAATTAAAACAGGCACTGGAATGTGCAGGTTTTACTGCATATGGATGTGCATAGACTCCTTGGGTCCCACCTCAGTGTGCTCCCCGCCCTGGGAACAATTCCCTCTTCCAGCATGATGTCCCCATAGCAGGCACAAACCTCCTTGAGGCAGGAGTCAGTGTCCTGTCCTTGCATTCCCATCACTCAGCACAGCTTGGCACATGGAATCTGCTGAATAAATACTTGCCGAGTGAAGAAATGCATCCTACCTTTCTTAAAAAGAGACTTTATTCTCTTGTCATAATGCATCTCTAGAAAGCTGTGCCTAGTCCTCTCACCTTTGCCTGTGAAGCCGGGGGCCACCTTTGTTTGTGGATGGTCTTCTCTCATTTCTCACTGGAATTCAGTCAAGGTCAGAGTAATTTGTTTGCTCACTAATCAGGTGTTGTTAAGCAACCACTAATTGCCAGGTACTGCAATTGTGGCCCTTGAAAGGTGGCTGGAGCAGTTGCGTAGGTTGTGTACTGCACAATCTGAGGATACACCATTCATAGCATAGCATAGCCTTTCCCTAAGGGCTTGCTGAGTGCTCCAGGCTTGAGGACAGAAGAGCAGATCAGACTTCCACCTGTCCAGGGAAATGCAGAATTCCATCAAATCTAGTGCATGGGAGACTTACTTAGTTGGGGGAGGGGCGAGGCTCAAGTCCCTCCTAAGTCTCCCAACACTGGTTTTGGGGTACCAGGATGCCCCCTGGGTAGATTCTTTCCCCTTAGTTCCCTACCAGGCACTAACTTGCAGCACCAGCCAAATTTTCCCAGATGGATTTCTAACCATTGAAATGGAGGTTTCTAATGGAAATACTTGCAGCCCTTTACTTAGAGCCTCTCCAGTGGGCACTACTCTAATTATTCAATTGCCTAATTCCATTTATCTTTCATGATCCATTATGCACCCCTGACAGGCTGCGTCTTCCTTAGCAGATACATAACCTAGTCTAATGGATTCTGGGTGAAACCAACCACATTGACTAAGGGATTTAGCGGGTACCTAATTCCCCTAAACTATTATTTTATAAATGAACAAGGCCGACAGACACATTTTCTGCTTTAGGATAAATATTTTATGAATTGCCCCTCTGATACATCACATTATTAGTACATTATCCTTCATCCCTCCCCAAGGTTTGAAGGGCCTGGGCGTACACTCAGGAGTACATTTGGGTGATTTTATTGCACAGACTGCTTTTAAAATCTGTTTGTATCAGTGGAAAAAAAAGAAATATTTTTGTTTCACAAACAGGAAAAGTTCTTTAAATGTTGATTTGCTATTTCGGTGTGAAAGTCGCCATTTGAGGACTTTTGGGTTGACAGATGTGTTCAGGGAGTCATTTAAAAAAAATTCAGTGTGTCTTCTTTCCTTGGCATACCCAGGGGGGACCATTAGCACTGGGAGAAATTTTGCACAATTATGAAAGGAGCATCTCCCTTATCTTGAGAACAAAACATCACAAGAAAGTCAATTTTTCTTTGTGGTTACGTTCATTTTCTTAAAAGATGCAATTTTTAATCTAAAAGCCTATTTGGGGGCACCTGGGTGGTTCAGTGGGTTAAAGCCTCTGCCTTCAGCTCATGTCATGATCTCAGGGTCCTGAGATCGAGCCCCGTATCAGGCTCTCTGCTCAGCGGGGAGCCTGCTTCCCCCTCTCTCTGCCTGCCTCTCTGCCTACTTGTGATCTCTCTTTCTCTCTCTCTCTCTCAAATAAATAAATTAAAGCTTAAAAAAAATTTAAAAAGCCTACTTTTTATGTGGAATTTAAGAAACAAAACAAGCAACGGCGAAATAAAAAGAGGGGAGAGAGGCAAACCAAGAGACTGACTCTAACCATAGAGAACAAACAGATGGTTACTGGAGGGGGGGTTTGGGGGGGCAATGGGGGTAATAGGTGATGGGGATTCAGGAATGCACCTGTTGCGATGAACTCTGGGTGATGTATGGAGGGGTTGAATCACTATATTTACACCTGAAATGAACATTACACCGTACATTAGCTCTCTGGAATTTGAATCACAACTTTATAAAAGAGCCTACTTCTCACCATACTTGCTTATGTCCCCACGCGGGCATTCTCACCGGGGGTGGTGGTGCCGGCAGTTGGGCCGTGGCGCTCGGGCCAAGAGCAAGATTCTTCTCCAAGCACTGAGCATTCAACATCGTTCAACCCAAGATCATCCAAAGAAAGCGGCTTTGAGTTGCCAAGCTCTCTCCCTCGTGCAGGATAACCCTTGCACGCTTTTTGGTGTTTGCTAGCCCCAATGTGCACATGGTTAAAATGATACGAGGCTCTACTCAACCTCTTCATTGCTTGGTAGGCTTCCTATCACTGGACGGAAGGGGAGTTGAGTTGCATTTAGAAAAGGCGGAGAGGCAGAAGCCGCTGGCTTTGTGGACTTTCCTGTGAGTAAGTAAACTAAAATCTCACCGTTTTTCGGATGACAAACTGCCTTTCTGTTGCTTCCAGATGGTACGGCACCATATCCGCTCGCAGAGATGAAATTGATCGTCATGATTTTTAGGGAGTAATTAGGATCGGGTTGATAGGGACCGCGGCCGGCTGACCTTTGATAAAATCCCACGTGAGGCTGCAATACCAGTGACGTGAAAGGGAGATGGAGGTATGATGAACACATTTACACCTTCTTTGGGTCTCCCTTGAGTATGTTTTACCTTTGCCATAAAATGAAAACATTTAAATTTCTTTAAAATTGCATTTGGCTTAATTATACCCGGGCCCTGATACCAGCAAGCCCCCCATTTTGTCTGTTTTTCTGTCAAAAATAGCGACCAGGCTCATCATTTCATAAAGAGTTGTTCTCTGCAGGATGTTCGCTATGTGCAGAATGTTAATAGCTCGCCGACTGTGAATAGGTTCTGTGGCTCCACTTGAAATATAGAAAAATGGCCCGGACATTAAAAAAGATAAAAGGGAAAAGGGCAGTAATGAATTTAGAGGAAAATGAACATTAATGGTACTAGCATTACTCATGCTCCACATAACAAATTATTGGAAATCTGTCAAGCACACCAAATTATCTACTCGTCGGCTGCTGCGGGGCCCTCTGCAGCCATCCAAAACCAGCAAAAGCAAGACAATTTAAGCTAATTTTACTATTTATAACAATAGAACAGGCCATTAAGATAAATTAATGTCATTATCAAGTTTCTATGAAAATGACAAATACCACTATTTCGAGCAGCTTACAGGCTGTTGACTATAATGAAATCCGCAGCACAGGTACTAAAGAGAAACACTCCAAGTAATTATTTTCTAGTAGCCTGTTTGTTTCCTGACCATTCATTTGCTTTCACCACAATTAGTTCTGTACACAATATGGTGTTAACTAAACAGTCAACACTATGCAGCATTAGGACTAATTGGGCCATTAGGATGCCGTTTCCAGCCTTTTCCTCCCTATAGAGAGCTGGGAGTAAACAGACCAGAGGCAGGAGCGTCAAACAAGATAATAAGCTGCACAGGTGAAAAGCCCTGCCGAGAAGACCCTCGGACGAGCTGGACAATCACCCACTGGACGGCATGGGAGAGCATCCCCATCCCTCCCGGGGGACACCTGGCCCGGCTGGACTTCCACGGCTGCATCTCTGCCCCCTCCCCCGCCCCCCACCCCTGAGCAGTGCTGTCCGGAGGGGCTCTGAACCTGGGCGTTCTTCTTTCAGGGCGCAGGTCCGTGATTCCTGAGTCATTCAAGCCACACCATGGAAGGCCCCCCCACCCCCCGCCCCGGTAGGGCTATACCGCTGCTTGCCTCCGGGTTAAGGTTTTAGGACCAGAGGACTCAGAGACTGTCCACAGCAGAGATCTGCGTTCCCTCAATAGGACATCCGTGGGAAGTTGTGGTCCCCAACAATGCAGTGAGTGAGTTATTAAGTCCCGTGAGCTCCTCATTGTGTTGGAAACTTTGCAAATGTTGTAAACCGGAGCTGGGGAGGCTCAGTTACTAAAGAGGTGGGGGATTCATGAGCTCCCTCGGGCGAGCACTCCCAGGGCCTTGTTGCCCCCTGTTCGGGGAATGTGAGCCACTGTTCTGTGGATACCGCTCAGGAATGGCCCGGTGGCCAGCACCAGCTGTCCCTCCCCGCTTCCGGCTGGGAGGAAGGTGCCGATGTTCAGTGCTGCAGCAGGAAGCCTGAAGATGCTCAGCAGATAGGAGACACAAGCCTGTGAGCTGGGTCTCCACGGAACCCGGAGTTCATAAGGAGCTCAGGCAACAATAGAACTAAGACGAGACCAAATGGAAGGCCGGAAGGGGAACAGGAGCAAGGTGCCCTTTACACAAGAGTTTTGATTTATATCAACTTTGTCACGTGATGTCATGGGGGAAATAGAGGTGGGGAAACTACAGGATCAGCCAGAAGGGAACATAGACATGAAAGCTTCCAACCACCCACCGAGAAGCAGAGACCAAGGGGCAGAGGCGAGAGCCCATCCCTGATGGCTCGATTCTCTCACCCATAGCCTTCCTACAGGACCACGTCGCTTCTCTGCACCAGCACAAGTATCTGCAGGGGCTGTGTGTGTGTGCACACGTGTGTGTGTGTGCACGTGTGTGTGTGTGTGTGTGTGTGTGTGTGTGTGCGCGCGCGCGCGAGTGCATGGTCCTGGCTCCCTCTCCCTTGGCCCGTTACCTTCGCTAATTGCAAACCATAGTCTCTGGTAGACTCATTCAACATCGCGGCTGCCAAATCAGGAATCCTTTAAGAAAAGGCAGGACTCCTGCCTAAAGGGGCCACGGAGACCCTAAAAGAAAGGCAAGATGGCCCTCAGCATCCCCCTCAAATCCACATAGAGGTCATTGCCGTTCCCCTCCCTTCTCTCCCTATGCCTGGCCCCCCCATCTCCCACCTCAAATGCTTGTCCCCCCCTGAGACCACAGCCGTAATCAGCACTATGAGAGGCCGAGAGAATGTCGAGTTTCCTTATCTTACACAGAACCTAGAACAGAATCAGCAGTCCAGAAATACATGCTTTTGCAAAGAGCCTCAAGGTGGGTTTTCTGACTGCAGTGACCTGGAGGGAAATGCAGGCAGGCCAAGGATGGGGGTGTGAGGGGTGTGAGGGGTGGGGAGTGGGGGAGCGGGGAGTGGGCTTCCTATCCATGCCTCGCCCTTGGGCATTGATAGCTTAGGAAGAACTACTTTTGGCAGGATCCCTGTCTGATCTTGGAGTCTGTGTCCCTGTGGCATTTGCTGACTCAGGAGCAAAGGACCCTCAGAAAGGTGGCTGGTCCCCATTCTGCCCTCTGTAGGCCCGGAGACACCAGCTAGCACCCTTCTGGGCTTACTTCCAAGGTCACTTGGCTGGCTGCTGAGCGGGATGGGGCCATCCGGTTTGTAATATCACAAATATTGCTTTTCAAAGACATGCTTCTTGGGGAAAATAGACAGTGAAGTGATTATCTCCACTAACCCGGTGGTGATCATCGTGGTGATAAACCTTAACGCCCAAGAGCTCAGAGCTCTCTCAATCATCATAGTAACTATTTTTAAAGTGTCCCCAAAGGAGGGGCCACGTGATGACCTCTAGGTGAGGAGCCAGGTGACCTGAAAGGCAAAATGTCCAGGGAACCGGCTGGAGGCGGCTGCTCCCTGAGCCGTGTGCCCGCAGACATGAGGGTGAGTGGGGCCGTGCGGAGTCGCTGGAGGGGGGCAGCAGGGAGTCCCGGGGCAGCCTGAAGCTTCTCATCAAAGTCATTGGCGGCAGGGAGAAGGCTCTGAGACACTCTATCTTTATCCCTGCAATAGGCCAAGACCCGGGCGCTGGGTTAAGTGCACTGCACTATTTTAATCGTCTCCCCTGTGCTGTGAAGGAAGTTGACTTACAGGAGGAACACGAGGGTGCACGAGTCAAGAAACATGCCCAAGACCACGTGGCTAGCGGGTAGGGAGGCAGGATTACAAGCGGGATCCATCTGTCCTGCTTGAGAGGCTCTGTGCTCCCTGGGGAGGCTTTCCCTTTCAGAGGCTCCTCCACCGCTCGTGGGAGTTAGCAGCATCCTGGCCCTAGGACTTCCTTCCCCTTTGACCTTGAACAGTCTCAGCTTCCCCGTCCATCAGGTTGGGCTGATTGGGACCCCACTGGATTTCTGTGAGTGTTAAGATAAGCTGGTTCACCTCCCAGCTGGGGCGCGGACCCCCCACTCCCACCCTGGGGCCAGCCCAGCCCTCTGTGACCCTGTGGCTGGTTGATTTCAGGGCTCCTGGTGCTGTCGGAGCCAATTATGGGCTGCGACAACCTCATTCTGCAAAAATCACTCCGGCTTTTACAGGTCTTTACAGGAAGGAAATAGGCTAATGCACTGTTTCCCGTGTATGTCGGTACAGCCCAATCTCTCTAATGGGCTCAAATTGCAGTTTTAAAACCTAAACTATGAACTTAAACTCTCCGGTAGACATGGACAGGACAGGCGTCCTCAATTCTCATGCCTCCAGTGAAAATCTAGGCAGAGAACAACACTGGGTCCTGCCTCCCTCTGAGTAGCCGGGCTCACAAGCAGGAGTGACCATGACCTCAACTAAGCTTGTTCTGCAGAGAGGTGAGCCAGAGAGAAAATTTGGGAAAACTTTCTAACTTCAGAACTCTTGGAAGTTCTCCCTGGAGCCCCCATGCACCCATATCCTCCCACGATTCCTAGCTCGCTGCCGCAGGAAATGTGAGACGGAGCCTCAGGGTTGGCCCTTGGGTTTCAACCCCCCACAGCTCCGTTTGCTGCAGCCCATAGACCTGTGGACGCTTTTGCCTGAGGTCAGCCTTACTTTTTCAACTCTGCTGCCGTATTTCTACAGTAGACTCCCAGGCTCTCTATGGGGCTTGTTTCGCTGTTATTGTTAATCAAATACACGAAATTGCTCTCAACACTCTGAATTTCTGGCCAAGAGCTCTTGGCCAGCCCACAGGGAACATTTTGCATGAAGCAGGCACTGTGCTTGGACCCCGGGCACCTGTGTGCACATTGTTCTGTTGGAGGCCCACGGTGGCCCTACCGGGCAGACAGTAAACCCAGCTTCGCAACTGAGAAAACAGGTTCTGACGTGCTCCACTTACTTGCCCAAGGTCACCCTGAGGGGCAGGGACAGGACGGGGTCCCAGCAGTCTCATTTTGGAGGCTGCATTCTTGGTCTCTTGGTCTCCGCAATTTCCCTCCCTGGTCTTAGGTCTCTTTTCTTTTTTCTTTTCCTTTCTTTTCTTTACTTTTCTTTTTCTTTTCTTTTTTCTTTTCTTTCCTTTCTTTTCTTTCTTTTCTTTCCTTTCCTTTTCCTTCCTTTCTTTTTCCTTTCTTTTCTTTACTTTTTTTTCTTTTCTTTTCCTTTCTTTTCTTTCCCTTCCCTTCCCTTTTCTTTTCCTTTCCTTTTTAAAAGACTTTATTTATTTAAAAAGAGAGCGAGAGTGAGCGAGGGATAGGGCAGAGGGAGCGAGAGAATCCCAAACATACTCGGCGCTGACTGTGAGCCTGGCGCAGGGCTCAACCCCATGACCCTGAGATCATGAGCAGAGCCGGAACCAAGACGCCCAACGGACTGAGCCGCCCAGGCACCCCTCCCCTGGCATTTTCAAGCACTGCCCTCAGAACGGATCAGTAAATGGTCCCCCTCTCAGTGCTCAGTGGGCCAGTGGGCTTTTCAGAATAGACCATTAAGCAATGACACAGAGCCAGCCCCGGAGGCCAACTGTCAGCAGTCCTTGCTTTCTCCTAGCAGAGAGGAAGGGACGTGCCTGGTGTCAGCCCGAGCCTCTGAATGGGGTCCAGCTGGAGTGAGGAGGGGTCGACATGTCTCCGGCTGTTCACACAGTCTTTCTTCTAACCCTTAGCAAGAATTTTCTAAGCATACTCTAAAAAATCGCCCATCTCAATACCCAATATCATTGGAAGGGAGTCCAACGGGTATTTCTGCATTTCTCTTCTCGGCTTGCTTTTAAAATGGGACTGTTGGAGGCGTCTGGGTGGCTCAGTCAGGTAAGCATCTGTCTCTTGATTTCGGCTCAGGTCGTGATCTCAGGGTTGTGAGACTGAGCCCTGCATCGGGCTCCACACTCAGCAATGAGTCTGCTGGAGATTCTTTCTCCCTCTGCCCCCCCACTGTCTAAAAAGATCAATCTTAAAAACCCATGGGATTGTTTTCCAGCCTTCCAAAGTCCATGACTTCGGAGGGCGTCTCCAGCAGGTAGAGCAATGGCATCCGGTAAGGCTTCTGTGTATTCTGGCATGGCAATGACGGTTTCTTGACTTTGGTGAATCTGCTCTACTTGTCCTCATTTAGCAGCCTATTCACTCCAAAGACTAGAATCCAGCCAAGCCTCCGGCGATGATGCCAGTGTATTAATGGCCGGGTCAAAGTGTGCAGACTGAGGAATTGGCAAGAAAAGAGCAAGTGCGCAAATCCTGGCATCCCTTGGTTCCAGACTGTGCCCTCTTCCGTAGGCTGGGGGCTGGGCCTGTACTTCCCTCTGCCCCAGCTGGCTGGCTCTGAGCACGGACCCCTATGCTTCCTTCTCATCTGGGAAGGAATCTTCCTTCTCGTCTGGACTGCAAACACTTGATAATCCCAAACCCCATTCCGATTCCCAAAATCCCCTGTGATTTCGGGACTGTACAGGTTCTGTGATTGTATTGCATTTTTGCACTGGATTCCGAATCTCTTCATGAGAATGTAACATCCGATTAACTTAGTTTACTACTCATCATGGGTTGAGGGGGGAAGCAATCCCACCTCGTGAATGTAAGTGTCCCGGGAGTGTGGCAGTTTACCTCGCCCTTGGGGGATGCCATCCAAAGGTGGGCACTGTTCTGAGGCTCCTGCTGTCCCTCAGAGTCACTTCCTGAATATCAACACAGCTTTATGGGGCCGGGGATGGAGATAGAGTCTACAGTGAGCAAGGGAAATGGCCAGTGAAGGAGGAGTTTGATCCTGTGCAGA
>JAQQSY010001246.1:0-14528 GCA_028646535.1 Procyon lotor | reverse complement strand
GGGATGGGCCAAGCACTTTGCTCAGGTTTGCTCTCGGAGTCTTTGTTCCCTGAGGGCTTCCCGTTACAGCCCTGGAGGCCGGGGAATGAAAATGGCGGCCTCCCAGTCTCCGGCCCAGAGGAGCCGAGTGCTGGGCACTGCGATCCTCCACACGCTGTCAGAGGAAAGCCGTTATCACTCCCATCTCCCTTGTCTGCAGTCGGCGCTCTGTGCTCAGCTAGCCCGTGATGGAGCGCTTCTATCTGTGGTGCGCGGCCCCGTCTGGAGTCCCCAGACCAGCAGATTCCTGCTCCGTGTGCCCGCACTGCTCCTCCTTGAGGAGGAAGGAGGGGGTGTCTCCGGAGCTGCTTCCCGTGGGGTCCCCGCCCGAAGTACGGCAGCCCTATATGGACTATATGTCTCAGTTCCTATAGTCCAAGGTAGGCCTATGCGGCGTTGCTCGGCTCCTTCTCTGCTGCCGGCTTCTCTGCCCCGATACCTGGGAGCTTTGCCACACTCGGGCTCCCCTGGTCCCTCGGTGACCCACGGGTCCTGAAACCACACTGTTCCCGAGAGGGCTGAACCCCCGGTTGGCCTCCAGAGTGATGTCCCTCAACAGAGCGGACTAGAAGTTCCGGATTTTGTGCTCCTCGGCTCTGGGGCTGCTGGGAGCCGGCCCCTCCCCCCGGGGTCTCTCTTCCTGTCGCTTTAAATTCACTTTTTCCACACGTCCTACCTTCTGAAAGTGGTCGATTTTCTGCTCCTAGAATTGCTGTTATTATTCTCTTCTCTCTCCTGTTGTTTGCCGGCTTTTAGAGTGGTCTTCAGCCTCTTTCTGGATCCCAGTGCTCTCCGTGCCTCCTACACCTCCGCCATCTTGCTTTGGGTCCTGGTTAAAATATTCTTAATACTATGCTTCCACTCATTTAATTACTTAGATGTTTTGATTTTTGAAATTCTATGCTTTGTTTTTCTAAGAATGTGAGTGTAGATATTGAATTCAGGATACCCTAAGATCACCAAAAAGAAAGCAAACATTTTATTAGAACATATGACTCTTCATCCAACCAGAAGTCAAACAATGGGTGCTTAGCTTAGAACAACTATTGGATAGTCAAGGCTGAATTCAAACTTCACTGTGGGAAGTGACTGCTAGTCTCTATTAATTTATGTTCCTGACTCATTAAGTAGAAGGGAGAATTTAAGCCTAATTTTTGCCCAAAGTGCAGCTGGAAGAAGAGCTGCAATCTTCAGCCTACTTTCTAGTTAACCAAGAATTAAGTCCAGAAACACTAGAAAATGACTGAGTAGTCTTATTTTTTAACAAGTGTCTTTACCATTTGCCAGAGTTTCAGAAGTAAAACTTGTTGGTTTATCTCATTTCTTTCTTTCCGTATTCTTTTGTATAAATCATAAACAATCAAGAATTTAACCAAGTCTTGTGAGTTACATATTTTTGGTTGATTTGTTTGTATGCTTGTTCTCCAACCATACCGTATCCCTCAACACTCCACACACACGCTACACTTAGACTGCCAGGTAGTCAAGCAGAAAAAAATCCCCAGTCTCAGAAACTTATTTCTTAAGTTAGGCAATATTTTCAACTTTCCTAAAGATGTTTTCTTTCATCGCTTCTTGATGAAAATTCCATATGTCCCCGTAGTTCACATAATAGAAAATGTAATCATATACATCTGGGTAAGATGAAGAATGCCAAGGCTGACCCAGGAGTCAAATTATGTTACCTTAATCTTCCACACTTAGTTCAGGAAAAAATGTTAAAACTTAAAATAATAGGGTCTAGAAACACTAAAATGGCTCTATTTCATAGAATTTGGAATTGTAATTTTAAAACCTTTTACAGTTTTTAAAAAGCTACCAATTAAGCTGCTAAATTTGAGGGTTTTTACTTCAATAAAACCGTCCCATAATTTAATTTTCATTCAAGCAGTCGAGAAATATATACACAGAAGCTGAGTGAGTTATGAGCCTTGCCTTTTTTTTTTTTCCATTTACAGTCTCCATACTTTTCATCTTCCCCAGCCCTGTCCTTTGGCCTATTCCCTACATTCCTTTTTGCTGCTGATAATCTTCCATTTTGATATAATTACATACTAACTGGGTCTCCTAAAATTCCAAAGGCATTGTCACATAATACCAAATACAAAGTACTTGAGAGGCTGTGAACAAAGCTATTTCTCTCCCTAAGTACACTCCAGTTATCATCTTTATCTCTAAAATCAAATTTCTGTCTGTATTGGTTATTGGATCACAGGAGAATGGATTTGGATGGATTTGGAAGATGTATTTGGGATGGTACAAACAAAATTCATTATGGAGTATTATGGCCAATGGTGATGATAAAGGGCATTTCAAAGAGAAGGCAGTCATCCACAGGTGGCAGCTGAAAATAGGACCCTTAGGCTGCCTTGCAAAAAGAAAACAACAGTGGTTTCAAAAGTGAACCCCAAGAGGTGGGAGTTGATTTGCAATTGAGTTGTTTCTCTTGTGGACATTCCCATAGGTGAGTAGTAGCAGGGACTTTTATATTTAAAGATGGTTTTTGATCCTTCAAGCAATTTTAGAGCAGTATATGAACAGCTGGTATATGACAATACTATATTATAACTTTAATTTCTTAAAAAGTTATTTACACTTTAATTTCTTAAAAACTTTATTATTTTTTTAAAATTTTGCTATGTATAGTAGAGTGAAAGAAATAATTAAAATGTGGTCCTTGACTTCAAATAGTTGACAGGCCTATGACGTAGAGGACTATATTTGCCTCCTATAATGCATGATGGAGAAGAGGTTTAGACAGTGTACTGTGTCAATGCTGACCAAAGTTTACTAGTCTTGACTGGGCATATAGAAAGGTTTTATTAAGATATCTGCTTTCATATATGAAATCCTTCAATTTTAACTTTAAAAATGTTTTACAAAGCAGCCATTCATGCCACTAGTTGTTTGAAGAATTTTTGGCGACACCAGACAACCGAAAAAATATCTGAATATATATACCCTCAAATTCATTTTGTTTAATCAACAAAATTTTACACAGAGACAATGTGACTTTACTATTTATTTATTTCTTCCTCCCATTTTCCATCTCCTCTCCCTTTTAATCTTCTCTAATGCTGTCCAGGTTCATGTTCCCACAATTCCTTTGTACTTGGTGACCATCTCCCAAATTAAAGGAAAGGGCAGGACTCTCCAGGGAGAAAATGGATGACAATGGCATTTAGGGGTCAAGAAGCTATAAAAAGGTGGCTTGGGTTCAGACCATGAAAGGCCCTGTCTGCCTTATGTGGGGGTATGAGTCTTTCTTAACTCTGTAGGCATTTCAGCAAAGGGCTTTAAGCAAGGCATTGACAAGACCAGATCTGCATTTCAGAAATATGATTGCATCAGCACAGAGAGATAGGAGAATAATTTCATTAATACAAAGAAAGATAAAGGTCTGGAGGGCTATTATAGAATGATTTCATTATTGCCTTTTGGCATTTAAGAAACTATATTAGTTTGCTAGAGCTCCTGAAGCAGAGTACCACAATCAGAGTGGCTTAAACAACAGAAACTTACTGTCTTAAAGTTCTGAAGACTAGAAGTCTGAAATCAAGTTGTTGTCAGGGCCAGTCCTTTTGAGGGCAATGAGGGAAAGATCTGATCTGGCCGTTTGTCCTTTATATTCACTTAGTTCTAAGTCTGTATTCAAATTTTTCCTTCGTATTGGATTAGAGTCCACTCTAATGACCTCATTTTTAACTTGATTACCTATATAAGCACTCTATCTCCAATAAGGTCATATTCTGTGGTACTAGGGCTTAGGACTTCAACATATGAATTTTGAGGGGATACAATTCAATCCATGATAGAGGCCAATAGACAGGGCTTAAGTCATTTGTTTGAAATCATAGGGTTAGTCAAGATTAAAATCTAGATCTGTTAACTCCTAGTCCAGGATTCTGTCTACTACACTAGAGGTGATGCAAGAAAGCACTCTGTAGCCTGCCATCATTGTGGTTTCACTAACATAACTTCTAAAGTGCTGATATTTTCCATAAAGGATCAGTTATTCACAAAGGGATTGACTAATGTCTTGAAAATTTTTAAATTACAGTCCTGATTTTAGCAACCAAATTGATTTTTTAATAGAATTCAGAAAGCAGAGTTAGTCTTCTTAAAGCAAACATCATGAGGTTATTCAAAGTACTATACCCAAGCCCTCACTCATGCGATATTATTCAGCATCATCCAGTGATGCTTTCAAACAAATACCAGGAGCACAGATAGTGAAAAAATTAGATGGGATGGCTTGTTTTTACTGGTTAAAACTCCACTTTTCTTTTATATGAAATAAGAAGATAGCATTTTTTTTGTTTTCCATAATAATGTTATAAAGCTTATAGCATAGTATTCCAAACAAACCAGGACAAGGACCAAGTGGCAATAATAATATAAGCTTAAGCTTGGGAACAAATCTCAAGTTCTTTTCCTGATGTCATATGTCAGTTCATATGATGATTATATAGGATTTATGTTGGTGGTGCTCAGATGCTATAAATCATTCAACAAATAGTTAGAACCACTGAAAATTCAAATTATTCGTTATACTAAATCATTGCACCATCAAATGGAAATTTGTTTAACATTACTAAAAAGACTTCATTTGCTGAAGAGGTAGAACAGTTTGATCAATTATCAGAATTTTGTTATGCCATAGCATTTATCCTTTTTTTTTTTTTTTGGTAGGAGAAAGTGTATAATAACATTTAATTAATAAGCATAAGACTACACAGTGAAGTCCCTCAAAGATCTTGGAAATAAGTAAACTTGTCCATGGGGAAGTAAATTATAAAAGCAACAAGTAATGAATTAGTAAAGAGATAGCAGTCACTAGAAAGAAACAGGATGACTGATAGGCCATACGATCAGGCTTAACTCCAGTCCGGTTATACACACACACACATGCACTATGCACACATGCGCACGCGCATGCACACACACACACACACACACACACACACACATATACATTCAAAAGAACTATGTCCATCAGAAAGGCAACTGAGCAGTATAGAAATAAAAATAAAAGTCATATAGGCTGCTGTTAACAGTGCCCATTCAAACACTCTGTATGGTAGAGAAAGACTCAGCTCTCAACCAACAGGTATTTTCAATTGAAAGGGCAAGGCTTCCTCCAATGGAGATGGATGGAGGTGATGATAGCTGATAGGCTTTACTGATTTGCGGTGCCATTAGCAAACCCCTTCCTTTTTGAGAGAGGTATGGTAAACCACGTTAGAATGAGGCAATTCACATTTAATTCATTTAACTCATTTTGTTCAGATTCTACTCTGAAATATCATCTTCCTGATTATGATTTAGTTTTACCTACAGAGCTTGACTATAGAGAGAGAATACAATATAATAGTCCCCATTCTAATTGCAAATTAATACATTGCCAGCCTTCCATCAGTCCCTCAAACTTTTTTGCATCCTAGTTATCCTAAAGAATTTTCTTTTTTTTTTTAAAGATTTTTTTATTTTATTTAGACAGAGAGAAACACGGCGAGAGGGGGAAACAGAGGAAATGGTAGCGGGAGAAGCAGGCCCCCTGCAGAGCAGAGAGCCCGATGCGGGGCTCGATCCCAGGACCCTGGGATCTGACCTGGGCCGAAGGCAGACGCTTAACGACTGAGCCACCCAGGCGTCCCCCCTAAAGAATTTTCTTAAGGCTATCTTTAGGATAATGCTTGACCTTCAGAGAAAATGGACAGCTTAATCTGGACTTTATCTGGTTCTGTCTGATTCCAGGAGGCTTTCCCTTAGATGACACCATTATCACTTTCTTCTCTTTTCCTATTCATTTCTACTTTGAACAGTAAGAAAATGTTCTTACCAGTGTGTTTCCATGAAATTTTTCTCTTTCTCTATTCTTAAGCAAGGGAAACATGTCTAATTGACCTAATGTCAACCATATACATTATCTAAGTCAAAAAATCATTCTCTTTAAAACACACACAAATTGTTACTTTTAAGAACTTAAAGATTTCACTCAATTAACACTAAATCAGTTTCATCGTAGAACTAATACTGTAACCTATGAAAAATACAATTTGCATTCCATTAGTTCATATTCTTAAAATGCTTCAAATGGAAATGTCTTTGAGTGTTAAGTATTTTAGCCTCCTGAAGGCTTGTTATTTATCATTAATGCTTCATCAAGAAATGACTTTTTTTATAACCTAGTTTTAGAATTCTATCAGTAAGTACAAAGCTTCACAATAGGTCCTTGAACCTCCATTCTCAATAATAAGTAACATTTATCTCTGTGTTTTATACACATTATATGGAATTAGAGCCCCCTGTAGAGACATTAGATTAGGAATTCTAAAACCAATGTGGCATGCAGTCATTGTCCTGATATTTTCAAACCATCAACAAAGAATGGAAGAAAGGGGCATCTGGGCCCTGACCTACCGTTTGGGACCATATTATGCAGCAGGATATCTCTATGAGAGTCACTAACTAGACTGCCTGTGTAAAGTTAGATAAGGGGTAAGCTTAATACTGAGAAATTCTATAAATAATTATGCAGTTCACCAAGCAAGGTAACACTGCACCCTGCAGGGTCTGAATCAGATGACTCAGTATGTGAAGAAAATATTTGTATTTAACTGGAATTTAATTTAGTTCACATCCTCACTATAGGTTAATCTTCCTTAAAAGTAGGTCACTAAATTGGTAGTGTTTTGAAGTGTTAATTTCTTTTACCATGTCTGTCATGTCTATAGACCAACTTTTGTAGTTTTTAATGTAAATCCACACTGATCCAGACTAATTTGAGGGGTTAATTCCATGGTGATCAATGAAATGGCTAAAATGAAGACTACTGTCTAACTGTTAACAAGAGGATTTCAAGTAAAGGTCCTTGAAAACCTAATTTAATGAGAAAGTATTCATATGTAATTAACTCCATCATTCTTAAATATGTGTTAAAAACTGTCTCTAAATAAATATTTTCTGAAGTTAAACATATATGTCTCCTTTCTTAATTTGATTTATCAAAAAGTTTGTTTTTTCTTTAGAGATATTTTCTAAGAAATCTTCAGATCAGCCTGGATCCAGTTTTCTTAACTTATGAATGGTTTTTGAGCACACAGTGGATGGTGGACATTTATATTATGTCTCCTTACAAGCAGACAACATCATACAGAATCAGCAAGAGCTTCTTGCAGCCTTGAAATGTACGTCAGTTTTTACATCCATCAAAAGAGCAATTTTCATCAATATTTTTATCATTACCTTATTAATTTCCCTCCATTACTCCCAGTAATCTCTGATTATAGAGCCGGATAATGCTATGATAAGTTCTGCTGGTTAGTAAAGATGTTTCTAATCCAACTGACAAATGTCCTCTGAAACACTTGAGCTCTTAAATTAACCTGGTAAGTCATGCTTCATAAGGGCCAGTAAATATCCCAGTTCGTTTTGGCAATCCAATGAGATTTTTTATAATCTGGAAAAGGTTAAGAGATGCAGCTCAGGTTCCTGGGTCAGTATTTGACATACACTGACCTTACCTGAGGAAAAGCTATTCTTCCCTAGAATCTCAAGGCAAATACATGATTCATTCTGTATCATTAGGCTGTGTACATAGAATATAGAAAAAGGTATTGGGAAGAGAGAACTAGTATTTATTGAGCAGCTATTTTTGCTGTTCAGTAGCTATAATATCCAGCAAGGGATGACGTTTTACACAGGTAGGCTTATTTCATACTCACAAAAATTCTACAAGGTAGATAGGGTCAATGTATCAATTCATTCCATGAATAAATATATATAGCTGATAACACTCCATTGTATAATGAAATTTGCTATGAGAATAGAATGTAACTGTTCTCATACACAAAGAGAAAGAGATAAATATGTGAGATGATGGAAGTATTAATTAACTAGGTGGGGGAGGAATCTTTTCACAGTGTATACATACATCAGATTACCATGATGCACATCTTAAATATCTGACAATTTTATTTGTTCATTATACTTCAGTGAAGCTGAGATTTAAAAAAAGAAAGGTAGAAAAACTCAGAGATAATTATAACTTGGCTCTAAGAAAAGAGAGATTTGAGCCAGGCTCTTTATACTATATAGGCTCCAACATAGTGGACTACATAAAAATAAATTTTTATTTGATATGTCAAGACACATGTAAACAGACACACACACACAAACATGACAGCAAAATAAAAAGACAAGTGATAAACTGGGATAAAAATGATTTTTAATTTATGTCAAAAGGAATTAATATCCTTAATATATAAGGGGCTTCTAAAATAGAGAAGAAAATAATCAACAACACACTGGAATAATGGACAAGAGATATGCATTATTAGATCACAAAAAAGATCACAAGACATGTGGCTCTCAAATATGTGAAAAGATGCTCAATATTACACATAATAAGATAAGTTAAAATCCACTGAGATACAGATTCTCATCTAATTGGTAAAATTCAAAATTTTTTTATTATTTACTGGTGATCTAGATTCTAATGGACATATAGTCCATTTTTATAAAATGTAAATTTACAGAAAAAAAAAGAGATGGAAAGGAAAGCTTTGGAGTAAAGGAAATTTAAGGCATACATCAATCAGTTGCAAAATTTAGACCTTATTTGGATCTGAACTTGAAAGACAGTTAAAAACATTTATGAGACAATTGGGAAAATTTGAACACTGTCTAGATGATTATGAAAATAAATTATTGGTAAAATTTATGTATGATAATGGTATCATAAGTTTTTTTTTTATTAAGTTCTTATATTTTCAAGAAATACACCAAAATATTATGAATAAAATGATTTAGGGCTTGGCATTTGCTTCAAAATAGGCCAGGGCAGGTAGGCAGTGGAGGATGCAGAGTTTATAAACCAAAATCAACTATGAGTTAATCATTATGTAAGTCAGGTGATAACTTAATTATATTGGTCTCTACCTTTTTACGTTACTGAAATTTTCCACAATAAAAACTTCCTCAGAGTGTCAGAGCAATACATGTTAAAAATAAAGGACAAAACAGTTGTCCTTCTGAAGCTCACTTGACTGTAGTATATACCGAATTTTTTTAATCGTGCTAAAAAATGACAATGTCTCTACCAAACTCTGAAAGTCTGAAGACGAAGACAAGGTTTATTTTTTCCAGTGTGCATAACAGACAACTTCTAGTTCAAGATGAAATTCCTTGTGTTTCACCTCCCCAAGCCGTTCTCTGTTACTGAGACCCTCTCCCTAGGTCCTCTCTTCCTGTAGTCTCGTGCTTCTCCTTCCTTATTCTCTGTTTACCTTACTCTGGACCCTTATTTCAGCAGCCATCTTAGGAAACTAAAAAGTTCTTAATGCACAATAATTAAATTCTCTTTTTCTCTCCCTGTTAATTGGGGAACTGGCCCGAGAATCATCTTTATATACACAGAGTGATTGTGAAATTATTTCTTTTAAGGAAATCTTTGCCCACATTTACTTCAACGTTCTGTGCTCTAAATGTACTGCTTTATGTATTAAATAGATGTATATTCTCAAAATCCTAATGTTTTGATATAGTCATTGACCTATAGCATTCATACTGCAGAGCATCAGTTTATTAGGAATGAATTATATTGCTTTTATTTAGATTTTTTATTTATAAAGACTCATTTTGTTCAGTTAGGAAAAATATATATAAGAGGCTATACATCAAATATATCATATGTATATTTGGAAAATATGTATGTCATCCAAGAAACAATTATCTTTAAGTAGTTCAGAATTAGAAAGTCATCCTATAACATATAGTAAACTTTTCATCTTTTATGCTTTAATTTTTTAAAAAATCACTTTATATCATCTTCACCTTTTTATTTCCCCCATCTTCTTCCAAAATGTAATGTTTT
Organism: Procyon lotor; assembly: GCA_028646535.1. Taxonomy (NCBI): domain Eukaryota; kingdom Metazoa; phylum Chordata; class Mammalia; order Carnivora; family Procyonidae; genus Procyon; species Procyon lotor. Next base: position 4,612 of record JAQQSY010001246.1, on the reverse strand, counting down.
GAGACATTACAACTACATAAGTTTCAACTTACTAGAAAACTTTTGTATGATTTTATAGTTAAATTTAATTATCTGTAGCAACTTTTGTACTGTGCAGAATTATTCATAACTGCCATATCAAAAGTCATCCTTATTATTTCAACAAAAATTTATTGAGTTCCAGGCAATGTGTTAGTTCCTGACAATACAGAGGCATCACTTCTTTCCTCTCTATCCCTGAGGATCTCCATGCAGCGTCTTGTCTCTCTCCCAGGCTGTTTAGCTAGTGCAACTCCAACTTCCCCTGCAGCATCTATAGTTCCGATCAAGAAGATGCCCTTGATTCTTTTCTGTGTTTCTTTAGTGCATGAAGCCCTTGACTCTTCTAGAATTCCTGCATCTTAGAAGTACACCATTTTTTTCTGGGGAGCTGTTCATTTGTTTTAGGCTTGGGCAATTTTTTTTTTTATATCGCCTCTGGGGGGAAAAATGTTTTCAAGGGAAGATCCTCAAGCCCATATGCAAACTTATGCCCTAAACTATTGTTTCGTTTAAAGGCAGGCGAGTGGCATCCTTGGAAACCTAACTATAGACAGGACTGTCATTCTTAGAAGAAGCTAGAAACAGCATCATAACTTCTGGGAATGGTCAACAATGAATTTGCTTCCATGATGTCATGTATCCAATATTAGGTCGTCTGGTAAGTGTTGGAATACATTTTTTTGCTGCAGGACAAGTAAGTTTCTTTTCACCATAAGTACCTTAGCTGATTTAGTTATCAAATTCAGTTATACAAATTATCAAATGTAACCGATTGTGAAATGGCAAAACAAACCTAATTCCTTTTTCCTAGAAGCAAGTTCTTTTTGAGAAATATCACACCATTAAGCTAGTTGGTTTGGAAAAGACTCAGTAACTTTTTATTTAAGCCCTCCCAAAGACAATAGCGACATTATTCCCCATAGTTTAGGTTCTTTCCTAGTTCCTCTTACTCCGAAATTGCTGATTTAATGCAAAAGCTATGTCACACATTTTAGTCCTGAGGGAAATTACTGTGACCTGTTTTTTGGTTTTTTTTTTTTTTTTTTTACTTTCTTCAGGGAGTTTATTTTTTTCCACTTCCCCTTCCCCCAATTGTTGGCTATTGCTTCCCAGCTACACTCCTCTAAATCCTGTTCTGGCAGGGCATGCCAGCTGTCTACTGAGGATGCATCTAATCTTGGCCCCTGTCTGTCATTTGGCCTTTTTAAAATGGTCCCAGTTAAACATGTTGTGTAATAAAAATAAATAGGTTTGCCTCCCTGAGTGCTATGACTCACCCTCATTAAAGCCACTGCTGCCTTAAGAGACACTGATTTTACCTTTCTCTTCAGAGTTGAAAAGCTAACACATGTGTACTTTTCAATAGAATTAGGAACAGAAGATTCTTGTGTTTTAGTTAATCCACGTTTATGGATCACATCCTATATGCATGGATCAGGAACATGAAAAAAAAAAACTGCATAAGGGGAAAAAAATCCAACTATTTCATCCCAGCATGTTTAGATTTAATATCAACAACCCAAAATCCACAAATCTTTCAGTTGGTATCTCAGGAATTCTTTCAGCTGTGCATTCTTGGCTTTCACAACCCTGCACAGAATATATATTTTAGTTGCTTTTGCTTTCCTGTGGTCACATTCTCCTCCTAACAGCCGCCCCCTACCCTGCATATGCCTCTCACAGCTTCTACTACTTCTCTGACAAAAAGTCCTAGTGCTGGATATACTTCTGCAAGTCCTCCCCCTACCCCCCGCTTTCATATGTCCAGATTCCTGTAAGTAGCGTACGCATTATGCTTGAGTCCTTTTAAATTATAAATTATTAATCCCAGCTGGCAAGTATTAAACAGCTATTTCTATTGTTTTGTTCGGGACCTGTCTGAGTAATTGATTTTATAAAGGAGTGAACATGAATTTAAAGAAATAAAGTTCTATTAGGAATTTGGCCATTTGTTTTAGGATTTTCTATGGTATGTTATACAGTTCATCCAAGTAAGTTTTCAGATATATTATTTGTATGTTATAAACAGATGAGCCCCCCCTAAAAAAACAACAACAACACTGTGTAGTATTGATAAAAGTTAATACTAATTAAGACACAGATGGAACTTTTCTTTGAAAAAGCAGCTTTTAAAAATATTCATTATAGGCAAAATCAACCTATTGGGAGTTTTCCCCTAGCATTCAAGTAACCATTAGTACTTAAAACCACGAATCCCTGGGTCTATATGGGCAAATCATTTGTTTAAGTAGTATGCAGTAATCCCAGACATTTATCTGCCAATTGTTATACATCGAGGCCATTTGATAAAGACAGTCCTTTCTAAAAGGAGAGTGGAAAGGCTGATTAACAGTTTGCATCAATGACCAAGTTCACACACTTAGAGGGCAAAATGGAACTTTATATATGTACACCAGAGAATAGATAAAAAATAATAAATAAAGGAAATTTTAAATTATAGCTTTACACATTAAAGATCAGGATTCTTTAATAGCAATTTCCTTTAAGGGTCAGTGATTCTCCTAGTCTATTTTTTTTGGCTCTTAAGGCACTGTTTCTTTAGAATAGAAAGTTAAAACAAAATTCAAAATAGAAGGTTAAAATTCAAGGTGATCTATTACCACCTATATTGCATAAAAATAGCTATCTCACCAGGAAGAGATTTGGGCACAGCTCCAACTAGTTTTTCAAACTATTTTCCCAGGATCTCTAGAAAACTTGGAAGGAGATAGGACATACAACCTCAGGGTCAAAATTTCTACAATAATGTTTCAAATTTTTGTTTTTATTTTGATGATAATATTTTAAAAAGTACCAGTTATAAAAGATCTCTTTTGTGTATACATTTTAAGTAAAACAATGTTTCCAGGGGCGCCTGAGTGGCTCAGTGGGTTAAAGCCTCTGCTTTTGGCTCGGGTCGTGATCTCAGTGTTCTGGAATCAAGCCCCTCATTGGGCTCTCTGCTCAGTGGGGAGCCTGCTTCCCCCTCTCTCTGTCTCCCTCTTTGCCTACTTGTGATCTCCCTCTCTCTGTCAAATAAATAAATAAAATCTTAAAAAGAAAAAAAAAGATGTTTCCACAGGTTAGAAGGTCTGCAAGAAGTTTATTTTCTACCCACTTTAAAAAAGGGTCTATACTATGACTCAAGTTTGATACTAGCTTTTGTAAAGGATATGAACAATTTGGTTCCTACTTTATTACAGGCCAACAGAAACTGAAGAGAGAACAAAGACACATGATGAGAACTCTGAAAGGAAAATTGCACTACAGAAAGTTTAGCAAGGAAGGCTTTATTTAAGAGTATTGTAACAGGGATTGTGACTATTGCAATAAGGTAGAGATACTGAACTCAGTTTAGGGGAAACAATAGAGAGGAGAGTTAGTGGGAAAGTGCTGGAAAGCATTATGGGGAAGGTTGGTCAATGTGATTAGGCCATCTGTGTTAGCTAATTGATGCTTATTCCAGACTGATAAAAAATTTAAATTCTGAACACCTAGTGCAATCCCTTGCACAGTGAAGATCACTCGATGCATTTTTCTCATGGCAAATGTTAATTGAGCCTACTTTAGTCCCACAGTATCAGAAGCATTAAGCTAAGACAGTTTCTGTCTTTCAGCCATTGACAGTAAAGTGGGAGAAAGGAGCAAATAAACTGATTTTCATTAATGCAGCATGCTATAAGAAGGCATAGGGGAACACATGTCTCCCTGTATAATATCTACCAAAAATATAGGTTAATGTGGTTAGTGCCCTTCAGTCATCCAAAATACAGTTATTAATCACTTACTAGGTGTTGGACACACTTATAGATGCTGGGATTTAGTAGTGAATAAAACGGGCAAGATTTCATAGAGTTTACATGATTCTGAGTAGGACAGCCAATAAATAGCCAAATATGTAATACAATTTCAGAATAATAATAAATCCAACAAAGAAATTAAAAAGTCTAGACAGAAGGGTGCCTGGGTGGCTTAGTCAGTTAGGTATCTGTCTCTTGATTTCAGCTCAGGTCATGATCTCAGGGTTCTGAGATCGAGCCCTGTATTGGGCTCCTGCTGGTTGTAGAGCCTGTTTAAGATTCTCTCTCTCCCATTCTCTTTGCCCTTCCCATTGCTCCCTCTCTCTCTCTCTCTCTGAAAATAAATAAATAAATCTTTTTTAAAAAGTCTGGAAAGAATAAAGAGAGTAAGGAGAAAATCCTATTTTAAATAGGATGTTTAAGGAAGGCTTTTCAAAGAGGCATTTTTTTTAAATTTTATTTATTTATTTTTTTCAGTGTTACAAGATTTATTGTTTTGCACTAAACCCAGTGCTCCATGCAGTACATGCCCTCCTCAATACCCACCACCAGGCTTGCCCAACACCCACCTCCCTCCCCTCCAAAACCCTCAGTTTGTTGCTCATAGTCCACAGTCTCTCAAGGTTCATCTCCCCCTCTGGTTTCCCCCCATTCACCCCTCCCTTCCTTCTCATAATGCCCTCCTTGTTTTTCTTTACGCTCAGTATGTAAGTGAGACCATAAGGTAATTGGTTCTCTCTGCTTGACTTATTTCACTCCACATAATCTCTTCCAATCCCATCCATGTTGAT
>JAQQSY010001245.1:0-14529 GCA_028646535.1 Procyon lotor | reverse complement strand
TCACAGACCAGATCTTGATGCCCAGTGTTGGTTTCAGGGGCAACGAGAAACCACCGTGCTGGCTGGGGGCTTCTGGAAGTTCCTAGTCCAGAGGATACTCCCAATGCCCCCTCCAAGGACATGAAGTCGTTGTGGAAAGAGCAGCCCAGCCGGCCATCAGATCACCAATCCCAATGCCAGGCTGTGCAGCGAAGAGAATGCACAGACAGCTTAGGTGCAGGTCATATTGGTATTAATAAAACCATAAAACTACAAAAAAAAAAAAAAAAAGAAGAGAGTCACCTAGAGTTGACCTTGGGCTACTCATTAATGAAGAAGGGGAGTGTGGGTTGGCAGCAGAGCAAAGCAAAGGGGAAGTCCTTTGGAATAATTATCCTAGAGCTGACTGGTAGCATCAGGCTCATTAGGACCCAACTCTGGGCTTTCTGCTGTATCCTCAAGGTCACTCCACGGTCTGAAAAGGCTATTGGAGCATGAGACTTCCCTTCTATGGCCCTGCAGGACGTAGGAGGAAGTGGGTCGGGAGTACACAGAAGTGGACATCCAACGTGAATCGGACGCCTGTGACGAGTTTTCCAGATGCTGCTCCCAAGACTTCCTCCTGCCCCTCTTGGTCACTACGACTTAGGGTGGCCATATATTTTCATTGTCCAAACTGGGACACTTTCGAATTATTTCAACATTATTGATAATTGTGTCAGCTTATCCGGCTGAAAAAGCTACTATTGCAGGCAAACCTGAAACTGTGGTTAACATTACTCCTAGGAAGGGGGAGTATATAGTCTTTGAGTTGAGTGCTTGGCTGCCCCAAATAAACCACGGCCTTTATGAGTAAATGGTCATTGGTGGGGTGACAGACAGGTCTACCACTAAGCCCACCTCCAGCAATGTGTTTTCTATAGATGACTGGAAATCAACTATTTAGTGCCTTCTCTCTTTCCCTGTTAAGGAAACAACGTAGTCAGTATCTAACACTTTAGTCTGAATGATTAGGGCAGAGCACGGTCTACCAACAGTAGCACGGAGGAGGTTTTACTGAAAACATGGCTTTTATGGGGATCAGAGAGATGGGGGTATTTCTTTTGTTGCAAACTTAGGGTGTGGGTACAAGGAGGCCTTGGTCAGGAATACCCAAATGGAGGAGACGATGGGTAGCGTTTTCTACGCATTAACTTATAACCCCAGCCCTCCTCCGCCCCAGCTAATTTTCTGGGAGGAGGCTGATGCTGCTAATTTGGGACTAAGCTAATCTGACAGCTACAGGAGTACAAACATTTAGAATATTAGTTTAATAGGAGGACCGTGTGGAACATTGATAGCCATACTCAGAAATAATGAATCAATCTGTTGGCGCTGTCTCCAATTAGAAATGATTATTACCCAGCTTGTCTTTTCTCCTGCTCATTAGGAGAAGTGGATGCCCTTCAGAGTGGACAGCTCAGTGTCAAAGCAGGAAAGGCAGCATGCAAAGGGCATCTCGGTAAAGGACAGGACCTTGTGTTTCCGCATGGTGGGGAATTCTCAGCTCCCGGCGCTGGCAGCTCTACTTGCCGGAGAGCTGAGTGGACACTTAAGACCTAAACTCTCCGTAGTCTGACCCCTCACTCTGAGTAGGAGCAATTGGCGGAGAGGGTTTCTAGCAAATTCAGTGTTTAAAGGACAGACCCTGTAACTCCTGATGAAGTCAGGACCCAGCAGGTGGCACAAGGTAGGGCAACTTCTGAACAAGACAATGAACCTGAATCTAATAAAGACTTTAGAGTGACTTGAGTTTATGGGGATATTGGTGTCAAAGGACAATCAATATCCACCTCGAGGAAACAAACGGACCAATGTGGGGTGTGGGCTCCAGGACGGCTCACCTGGTTTCCTCAACATGTTGGTGCCATGGGAAGAAGAAAGTGGGGGCTGGAGCAAGGTGGAAGGAACCAGAGAACCCCAGCAACCCATGAACATGTGGGGTGTGGAGAGAATCCCTTTATAAAACTGTGTCCAGGCCACCCTTGAACCTAGAATATGGATTCTCAGCTAGCTCTCACCAAGGAATTATTGCTAATTTTGTTAGGTATAAAAATAGGACTGTGTTCACGTTAAAAAGCCCTTCTTTTGAGAGATGGGTACTGAAGCCTGTGGGGAATTAAATGCTGATATCTGTGATTTGCTCTAAAATGCATCAGAAAAGAAAGTAAAAGAAAGTAAGAGGAGCTTTAAACCAGTGTGGCACTGTTCTGGGTCATAGGCCGTGTACACTCCTTATGTCGTGTGTTCAACATGTTCATATTCCTTCATATTATGATTTTTAAATACTATATCCCTAAGGAGTATTTAGGCTCTGGGATTCTTTATGATTAGAAATATCTGTCCTGCTGACCTAGGATAGTACTGGAGAGGCAGCTAGAGGTGTGCCTTGAATTAAAGGGATTCCAAAAGTCCACCTTGGAAATTGCATAATTGGAGCCATTAACCGCTTCACGGAATTCTCTGCTTGGCTCGATTATTGGTGGCTTGCCGATAATGGGACAATAGCATATCTATTTATGTAATATATATGTATCAGTATATGTACACACACACACACACACACACACGCACACACACATTCACGTCCTTACAGAAAACTGGGACTGATATCTGATGCTCAGGTAACTTCATCCCTGAACATCTACCTTTGTGCTTTTGCAAACACCAGCCCCAGAAAATCCCCCCTGCTCAGCTCTGGGGAGCTTTGGAGTCAGAACTAAGAAAATTAAAAATCTCTGTGCTACTGCATCCTGGCCCAATGGCCCTCAACAAGCTCTGTATTCACCGGGACCCAGTTTTCTTCTCCATAGTTCTCAATGTGATAATACCTACTGATTTGTCTCGACACTATCGGGGGGTTAACATACATAAAACACCCAAGGGACTGGCCAACGTAAGAATGAGAACTCTGCTCCTAAGAGCTCTCAGACTTAGCCCCCAACTTTAAAAGTCTATTTTATTGATGTGTCATTTATATGCCATAAAAGGCATCCATTTCAGGTTGCCTGTCAGGTCAAGATCTAGAACATTTCCACGATGTGTCCAGGTGCCCTGTGCTTCTTTACAGTTTATCCTCTTCCCTACATGAATCCAGCCAACTACCCTCCTTGTGTCTGTCATTTCAGATGAATCTGGCCTCAGGTAGATTTTCACAAAATCAAATCCTACCTTGGGTGTGGTCTTCAGCACATGGCTTCTTTCACCGGGTTAAATGTTTTGGGATCCACCCATGATGTGCATATTACCATAGTGTGTTTGTTGCTTATTTCAATTAACAAGTGGTATCTCACTAGAGAGAGAAATCACAATTTGTTCATGCATTCACAGTTTGATGGATATTTCAGTTGTTTCCAGTTTGGGCTGTTATGCTTGAGAAAGTCTATGTTTAACTTAAATGATAATATGTATGTTTAGTTTTATAAGAAACTTCCAAACTGTTTTTCCGAAGCGGTTGTGCTGTTTGCCTTCAAACGTGGGAGGGCTCCAGTTGCCCCGCGTTTCCCGCTGCACTTGTACCGTTAGGTTGTTGCTCATTTGTTGGTTTGATAGATGCTCTAGTAGGTGATTGGAATCCCTCTGTGGTTTTGATCTGTGTTTGTCTGATGACTGATGGTATTGAGCATCCACGTGCTTCCAGACCACCCTTCTTGGGCTGAAGGGTTTGATCAACTCTCTTTTCTAAATGTCAGATATCTGTATTAAAAGTATTTTTTCCCCTAATCTGCTTGTGCTTTCATTGTCTTACTGACTCAGAGTTTAAAAATTTTGGTGAAGTCCAACTCACCCATTTTTTAATTTTATGGCTTATTCTCTTGTATTCTATCCATGAAATCTTTGCCTAGGATTGTGTGAGAACAAAGGTTTTCTCCTATGTTTGCTTTCTGGAGTTCTATAATCTCACATTTTATGTTTGGTCCGATGGCTCGTTTGGGTGTAATATGAAGTGAGTTGAGTTTTCTTTTCCATTGGATTCTACAGCCATTCCAGCACAACTCATTGAAAATACCATCATCCTCCATTGAATTAATTTAACACTTTTGTTAAAATTCAAATGGTATACACATCTATTTCTGACTTCTCTGTTCTGTTTCATTGTCCACATTTCCGTCTTCACGTCCCCATCCCACTGTCTTGATTCCTGCAGCTTTATAGGAAGTCTTAAACTCAGTGAGGGGAAGTCCTCCAGCTTAGAAATGATGGAAAGAAAGCAGGACTGTGGGGATAAGAGCACTGTGTTCTACTCCCTGGCTGCATGAACCCAGCAAGATGGCAGAGCGTCTCTGCAATTGAGGTCAAGTTTGAAGAATTGAAATGGACTTGGGAGCTACTCTCAGTGTCTTTACCTGCTAAATAATGATGACAATGTCAAGCAGGATGCCTGCAAGATGAACCACATGCCCAAGATGGTCCCCAGCACTAGGCACATGTTATACAATTCCTCACGTTCATGTTTCAAGGCACATCCTACTGCTTTCTCACTTTAGAGATCAAAGTCCCGGAGCCCAGAGTTGAAGTGACTTGCCCAAGGTCACATAATTAAGACATACTCAAGCCAGGACTTGGACTCTACCTTGTATAGATGTTGTGAACAGCTAATAAAGAACACGGGTGTCTTTAGGGTTTGACCGTGTGTGCTGATACACAATCGGTTAGTTACACAACGCGGTAGTTTCTCAAGCTGTGATTTAGCAATATGAGATGTGTTTCTCTGATAGAGGTAAGAACAGGAAGGAGCGCCTGTAAAGGTGACCCCGCATACATCTGATATACCTACACCCCAGTGTGTATTATTTCCATCTTTGGAGATGTTACAAGTATGTGACTCTTTAATTCTACATTGACATAACTTGTTTTTTTTTTTTTTTTTGACTCAAAATCAACTTATGGATTTCTAGGCTATAGTTTGGCCACAATCTGTGACTTGAAATGAAGATCACCTAAAACCAGTCCTCACTGGTTTTAGAAGTAGAAGTGGTAGAAGATCACTAAAACCAGTGGTTCATGCTTCGCCTCTGCATGTGCTCGTATGGCTGTGGAGGGCACCTCAATTCTTTGACCTCTGTGCTTTCCAAAGGCCTGCCTTGGTACTGCAGTTCTAGAATATAGGACATAAGCAGGGATGCAGGTGCCTTCACGTCATCTAAATGTCAAATAGTGAATTCCTCCATGTGCTGTGCAGCTTACCCCAGATCTTCAACAAGCTCAGAGGACACACGGGAGATTTTTACCACGTAGAGATAACTTTTCTTCTGCAATATCTGTCATTGGTTTGAGTTTCTCTCAGAGTGGATGTATGGGGCGCCGTCATCTGATTCTGCCATATTTGTCTTCCTGAACCAAAGCCCATTCGAGAACCGGGAGTCAGACGGCAGACCCTCCAGCTAACTCCTAGCCCTCTCCTTTGGAAGCTGGTGTTTACTTTTATGGGATCCTTCCATTCCCTGCATCCTGGAGAAACAGCTCAAGGTCCAGTTGGCCTACACATTTAATGGAAACCAGATAAGACAGGTGGCTGAGGTAGTGAATCAGTGGGGAAACTAGATAAGAAAAACAAAGAGAAAAATTGTTTAAAATATCTGATTTGTCTTGTGTCTCAGTCCCTGTCTCTGATGCCCTTCTTTGGGGATGTGTAGAAAGAAGATCATGATCTTCCATTGTGTAGAAAGACAACCATGATCTTCTATTGTGTAGAAAGACGACCATGATCTTCTATTGTATAGAAAGATGACCATGATCTTCTATTGTTTTTGTCCAAGTTCTCAGTGCGAACTCCTCCCCTGTTAGTGCTCAAACCTAGAACAGTTAAATCTTAGACTCTCCAGTGTCACAAAGGCAACAACAAAAGCTTTTATCAGATAAATTATTCATCATTGCTATATATCCCTCTTGACATCAACAAAGCCAGAAAAATCAATTTGTCTCGGTCCCGTGTGTTCTAGCAGCTGCTTCGCTCTGTCGTGTAGGTCAAACTCGGATTGGATGCTCTGAACCAGAAACATGGGGCAGAATGTAGGGTTATAGGATTGAAGGTGGCCTTCGAGGTAAGGGTCCCAAATACGGGGCCCAGGGAGGCGGCAGCTGTGGGAGGGGCCGTCGAGGAAGGAGGTGAGACCCAAACCCTGTCACCAGCTCAGTGGACTTGACAACTGGGCTGAGAGGACAGCTTCCAGAGGACCTGCCCCACCACTGCCGCTGTTCCTGCTGGGAAAGGGACCCACCAGTGAGGGACACAGACACGGGCACCATGTGCCTAACTTGGGTTTGCCACCGCAGTAGCTGAGAAGGAAGATTTTCTTCCTCAAGAGGGAGCACCAGAATGGGAGTCGTGTGTCCTTCCCATGTCTTCGAGGAGGAGAGAGGAAATGGGAAGGACACTCGATCCATTTCTCTTAAAAACAAAAACAAAAAGCAGAAGACAGCAGGCTAGCGCTAGGTTAAAGATAAGCTTCGGCTGGCTTCCCCCTTGCGTCTTGCTGCCACGCACTTCAGTAGAAACCAACCCTGAGAATAAAAAGCCCCGGGGGGTGGTGTTTTCCCTTTTAAGCAGTAAGCCCTGGACACAGCCCATCTGGTGGGGAAATCAAGTCAGGAGACGACAGCTGGGCTCCCTGTGGGCTGTGTAGCCGGGGTGGGGGGGAGGGGGGTACCTGCCTGCATCCAGCTGCCGGTATGTCCCGAACATGTCCTTGGCCCCCGCACTCAGGGCTCCCCAGGACACTCCAAATCCACACATCCCTACGAAAGCCAGACAGTGAACCCGGAAACCTTGCAGATGCTAAGGTGTGGCTGCTCTTGGGGCTGCGGCTGCTGCCGAAGTGTGCCGTATGTGCACCGATCAGCTGTGGGCCGTGACTTCGCTGGGCATCCAGAGCCCATGGGCATCCTGTGAGCTGGCCAAGCGGGCAGAGTAGGGACACTCACTGTACCTCAAATCCAGGGGCGCCTGGGACTCGCCCGGGAAAAGGAGTTCCACCCCCGGTACTGAGTATCTGTGCGTCCTCCCAGACGCGCCCCCTAGGGAGGCCAGAGGGTCAGCCAGCCCGGGGTCAGGGTCCCCAACAGCGCTTAGCAGCTGGACATCTGGCATGCCTCCATTTGCAAAGCATAAAATGTGCACCTGAGAGACACAGAGATTAGATGAGGCCCGGCCCCCTCCCCAAGTGTGTTTCGGCTCCTGCTGTTTAGGACCAAGCCACCGGGGACCCCAGAACTCAGTGGGTCACATGCATTCTGTGGGTCAGGACTTGACACAGTCCGGAGCAGGCTGGTCCTCTCCGCTCCTCAGTGTGGGGTTTGGGAGTGGTGGTCGAAGCCGGGCCAGGGTCCCCCAGAGGCGCCTCCGTTCCTCTCCCGCAGGTGTAGCTGATGCTGGATGTCGGCTGGGGCCTCGGCCGGGCTGTGGGGCTGTCAGGGTGGAAACGTGTTCCCTTCAAATGCCTGTGTTGCATCCCTAACCCCTGGATCTCAGAACGTGACTCTATGTGGAGATCGGGTCTTTCAAGGGGAAGGTAAGTGAAAATGAGGTCCTATGGGCGGGCCCTGGTCCAGTCCGACTGTCGTGTTCAGAATGGGTCAGGAGACAAGCGCAGAGAAGCCCAGGGAGGGTTCAGGGACACGGGAGCCGGAGACCACCAGCCCGGCCCCCTCTCCCGAGCCCATACCAATGTCCTTACTCTCATTCCCACTTGAATGTCATGCATCTCAAACCAGATACGTTCAAGGCAAAATCAGTCTTTCTCCTGATGCGTCTGGGGTCTGTTGGCTGCATCACTCCCGGGCGGAGGGTCCACACTGCTCGCCGGCTCTGGGCCGGCGGCTGCCCCCAGGAACTGCCCTGTGACAGCCCCCAGCACCGTGGCCGGACAGGTGACTGTCCCTGCGGCCTCCTTGTGTGCTCATCCCTGCCTACGTCCTGACCACGTGGCTGTCCTCCGTCAGCTAGAAGGAACTTACCATCCCGTCTACACTGCAGTGGAGAGAATGGCACAGGGTGTGGACATCGGGAAGCTGAGGTCATGAAAAGCACCACGTTTCCCACCTCAGCCCCTGGAAGCCTGACCCTTACTATTGTTCTGGTCAAAATCCTGAGCCTTCCCCCTCACGCCGGTCCCACACCAAGCCCCGGTCGGCTGGTACTACGTCGGGACTGTGCCTGCTACCTGCCCGTGCTCCCACCTGCTCTGCTCCAAGTCTGCCGTCCCCCACCGGAATGGCTGCGGCTGCTTCTTGACGGGGTCTCGCCCTGCTCTTGCCCTTTGAGCCGACGCTCAGAATGGCAGGCAGACGCTACAAAATGCAAATCAAAAGTAGATCAAGCCAGTCCTAGTCCAAACCTTCCAACGACTTCCGTTAGGGGTGAAAATCCTCATAGGGAATAGCAGAGACCCCTGTATCCCCGCCCCAGGCCCTACCTCTCCCTCCGGGGCCGGCTCCCCTCCTCCCTGATCTCCCCCATCTCTACAGAGCGTCCTGCCTCCTGCCGCTCGGAGCCCCAAGGCCACCTCCTCCGCAGGTCCTTCCTGAGCATCCTGTGTAAGGGACAGCCCGCGGCCGGGCCCATCACCTCCTAGCCCTCGCTATGTCTCCCCGGCTATGTTACCGCGGCAGAGATCAGTCCCCCTGCTGCAAGAGGGTCGGGTCACAGCCCAGACGTGTCTCTTCCTCTGTGTTTCCTGCGAGAGCCCCAGTGCTCGGGCAGGGACTGGCACAAAGTAGGTGCTGGATCGCTAGTTATTGTATAAATCCTATAAAGGCCATAGCTTGACGAGTTATCCATTGCTCTCAGATAAAAAACAAAACTCTTCAGTATGATGCTGTCATTTCTTAGGTCATCTTTGGAAATGACAGATGTTCTCAGGCTGCAAAGAGTTAGCCGTGAGACTGGACGTGCTTTTCTCCACACGTCACTGGAGTGAGTGTTTAAAGTCTCGGCACCCCTGTCTCCCCTCGCCAGGGCTTCCGTAAGGGTTGGCGAGGGGAACGCTTGCCGACTTTGCCCTTGAATTCAGCCAGGACGGGAGAGCTTGAAATCCAACAAGATCTTCCTGTCTTCCTTTGTGCGCACGGATGAGCTTGGGGACACACGGCTGCCCCTGCCTGGGTCTCTGCCCGCCCCCCACCCCCACCGCACCCTCTGCTTTGTAAATGGCTCCAGTTCTCTCCCCTGACCCTTTAGGGCCCTTCCAGGTGTGACCCCAGACGCCCCAAGCTGCTATGAGCTCCCCGCGGAGGCATTGCCTTGAGACTCCTTTATGATCAACTGTCTTCTTCTGCACCAAACTGAGTTCACTGAGGAATGTAAATTCAGATGAGTCACTATTTGTAATGTGCTTAAATCCGTGCCTGCTAGTGCTCAACAGGATTAATTGTTGAAAAATTACGTGAAAGAACAGCGTGGAGTTTGTCTTTTTTACCTTCCCCCGGAGCCCGGCCCAGAGCGGGCAGCCAGTGAGGAGTGGCTAAGGGAAGGAAGGAACCCAACAAAATATAGGTTGAAATAATAAGACGTGGGAGTCATCGCGTGAATCATACAAGGCCTGACTGAGGAAGACATATTTTGGTAAATGCACTGTGATGACCTCAGTGTGACCTAGCCCCCCGCCTCCCAGCCCTCCACCGGATTCCTGAGCAACGATCCCCTCCAGGGGCCTCTCCGTTCTGTCAAGGGGCTGAAGCCCAATGAGATGTCTCCCAAGGGCTTGTTTTGCAGAAGGCCCTTTGCTGTTGGCAGGTTTGTAATGAAGGCTTCCCGAGGGCTCAGATGCAATTTCCCCCCACGGTTTCACTAATGTGCCCATGATCCCGTTCACCCTACATTGGTTTATCTCATTGTTTTTGCCGTCCAGGCCTTGTTGGAGTGACCACAGTTTGAATTACTGGGCTCTGAGTAATCAGATCTTTCAGGATCTTTAAGGATAGTAAAGGTGGTAGGATAATTACCTCGTTTAAGGCAAGACCAAGGGAACTGATTAAACACAAAAAAATGAGACGCGGAGGTTAGGTCTGAGAAAAGGTTAACTGTCTATGACTGTGGATTCACATTCAGAACCACAGGGAAGGGTGGGTCGTGGTCGGTGGAAATCTTGGCAAATAAACCCACTTGTGTGTGTCTGGCCCTTTTTGCGTCCTAGAGACACAGGTTTTGGAAAATCTCATATGGACCCTAGGCAGGCTAAGATGCCCCGGGTTTGTGATTTTATTACAATCATTTTCTCAAGAGAGGAAGAGGGAGGTCGTATTGAAATGATCTGCTGCTGGGGAAGGGGTACAGCAGAAGTTCGCATCCGAATGGAATGACCAAAGGAATATTCCCGGAATTATCAATTGCTTTTATGCTAAATTTGCTTAATCACACACACACACACACACACACACCTGCCTTTTACATCTAAAAATGCTCTCCAGTGTGAGCTCACATTTTTATTCTTCATTCTCTTAATGGACTTCGGTACGCACACCAGTCATTATAATAACCCTGTTTTTGGGGACACCTGGGGGGCTCATTTGGTTGAGCATCTGCCTTTGGTTCAGGTCATGATCCCAGGGTCCTGGGATCGAGTCCCGCCTTGGGCTCCCTGCTCAGTGGGGAACCTCCTTCTCCCTCTGCCTCCTGCTTGCCCTGCTTATGCTCTCTCTCCCTCTCTCTCAAATAAATAAATGAAATCTTTAAAAACAACAACTCTGTTTTTGAAAGAAAACAAGGCACCGTTTGAATGATCTCGCTCAGGAAGATATCCTTGACTTTGTCGGCATGTGAGAACAGATCTGGTTTCTTGGGTGACCACTCCCGTCCTCCAGCCTCTGGGCTCACCCAGTGGCTGAACTGGCCCCCCGTGGACTCTGGAGGACCCACTTTGGACACGATGAGCACATCTGTATTCAGGCGGATAGTGTGGCCTCGGGAGCCTGAAATTGGCCATAGTGGGAGCATTACCTTATGGAAATTGGCAAACAGTACAAGAAAAAGCATCAGCTCACTCTAAGGGGGCGGGGGGGATAACTCCCGATTCTTTCTAAAAATATTACCCAGCTACTTAAGTTAGGTGAATGTTTCTGCCTATATTCCCTTCCTGAAAAATTACACGAACACTCACAAGATCTCCACCCAGGCCCCTCACTCAGAAAAGGGGGGGATTAATTTCGCATTGATCTCAATCACTTCTGAAAGGTTTGAGAAAAATAGTAGTCTGTTTGGTACTAAAATTTCCTTCATGAATGGGCTGAAACAGTCTCTGCTTTCTGTTTGAAATACACATTAAAACTGATATTTATCACCACCGATGTATTTTAAGCTACGAGGGTTTGCAGAAAGAGACCCAAACATGATATGAGAAAGGTTGACAGGTAAGGCATATAAATAAACACGCCTTAATATCACACCACTTACAAAGAGAAACAAACCTTATTTTCGGATCCCTTGGGGACCTCCAATTACTCCTCCACCTGGTGCTGTCTTCCCGGGAGGGTTCTGAACACCTCCTCACCCGTGATCCCTCCTCCTTCCTCCCTTCCCCCACCTCCTGGGGCAGATCTAACGATCACCAGCTTGTCCCTAAGGTCACTTTTCTTTTCTTTTTTTAAGGTTTTATTTATTTGACAGAGAGAGAGAGATCACAAATAAGGGGAGCAGCAGGCAGAGGGAGAGGGAGAAGCAAGCTCTCCACTGAGCAGGGAGCCTGATGTAGGGCTCGATCCCAGAACCCTGGGATCATGACCTGAGCTGAAGGCAGCTGCATGACCGAATGAGCCCCCCAGGTGCCCCTAAAGTCACATTTCCAGCCTTGTTTTCCTTAATCTCTGAAACACTGAACACGACTGCCCGCCCCGTCCTGGCGTGCCCTGACCTGGCCCCCCCCTTCTCTGTGTGTTCCCTCCCACCCTTGACTGGAAAGATCGGAGCACCACAGGTCATGGATCTGGGACCTCCATTTATCTCCGTGCACCACTTATAATTGCACCGAATTCTGTAGCCTCAAATATCCCAGAAGTTTGTGAATCTCAGAATCCTATCTCTATTCCTACCTCCTCTCCGAATGCTTTTATCCTGTTACTATTTGGCCGATCCAAACGTGACAATGCTATTGCCTCTCTTGCTTGTCCGATCCCAGAAAATGCATCAGTATCCGTCGCTCCTAAAGCTAAAAACCCCATTGGAAGCAGCCTGCTTCCAAAGCATGGCTCAGATCTTACTCACCTCTGCATGTTCTGTTCACGCCATCATCTGCCTGACCCGTCACAGTAGCTTCCTATCTGGTCTTCCTTCTCCAGGCTTATGCCTTCTGGATGACTCTCCACGCAGCAGTGAGGGGGAGCTGTGGACAATTACAATCAGATGGTATCAGTCCCCCCCTCCCTTTTTTTTTGTAGTGTTCCATGAGTGTTTGTGAATAACACCCAGTGCTCCATGCAATCCGTGACCTCCTCAATACCCACCACCGGAATCACCCATCCCCCCACCCTTCCCTTCTAAAGCCCTCAGTTTGCCTCCCAGAGTCCATAGTCTCTCATGGTCCATCCCCCCTCTGACTCCCTGCCTCGTTTTCCCTTCTTTTCCCTAATGTCCTCCGCTATTCCTTGTGTTCCACATAGGACTGAAACCATGTGATAATTGTGTTTCTCTAATTGACGTATTTCACTTAGTATAATCCCCTCCAGTCCTGTCCATGTCTATGCAAATGGTGAGTATTCATCCTTTCTGATGCCTGAGTAATATTCCATGTGTATATGGACCACATCTTCTTTATCCATTCATCAGTTGAAGGACATCTCAGCTTATTCCACTGTTTGGTTATTGAGGACTTTGCTGCTATGAACAGTGGGGTGCACATGCTCCTTCTTTTCACCACATCTGTATATTTGGGATAAATACCAAATAGTGCAATTGTTGGGTCGTAGGGTAGCTCTATTTTTAACTTTTTGAGGAACCTCCATACTGTTTTGCAAAGTGGCTGTACCACCTTGCACTCCCACCAACACTGGATTTCTCCACATCCTCTCCAACATTTGTTGTTTCTTCCCTTGTTAATTTTTGTCATTCTTACTGGTGTAAGGTAATATCTCAGTGTGGTTTTCATTTGAATTTCCCTGATGGCTAATGATGTTGAACATTTTTTCATGTGTCTGTTAGCCATTTGTATGTCTTCTTTGGAGAAGTGTCTGTTCATGTCTTCTGCTCTTTTTTTGATGTGATTATTTGTTTTTTTGGTGTTGAGTTTGAGAAGTTCTTTATAGATCTTGGATACCAGTCCTTTATCTGTAATGTCACTTGCAAATATCTTCTCCCATTCTGTGGGTTGCCTCTGTTTTGTTGACTGTTTCCTTTGCTGTGCAAAAGTTTTCTATCTTGATGAAGTCCCAGAAGTTCATTTTCACTTTTGTTTCTCCTGCCTTTGGAGACATGTCTTGAAAGAAGTTGCTGTGGCTGATGTCAAAGAGGTTATTGCCTATGTTCTTCTCTAGGATTTTGGTGGATTCCTATCTCACATTGAGGTCTTTCATCCATTTAGAGTTTATCTTTGTATAAGGTGTAAAAGAATGGTTGAGTTTCATTCTTTTTGTATATAGCTGTCCAATTTTCCCAGCATGCCAACAGACCTTAAAAGAAAGTTGGGGTAGCAATTCTTGTATGAGACAAATTAGACTTTAAGCTAAAGACTGTAGTAAGAGATACAGAAGGACACTGTGTGTCATTCTTAAAGGGTCTGTCCAACAAGAAGATCTAACAATTGTAAGTATCTATGCCCTCAAAATGGGAGAAGCCAACTACATAAGCAAACTGTTAACCAAAATAAAGAAACATATTGATAATAATACTTTAATAGTAGGAGACTTCAACACTCCACTCTCAGCAACAGACAGATCATCTAAGCAGAAGATCAACAAAGAAACGAGAGCCTTGAATGACACACTGGACCAGATGGACCTCATAGATATATACAGAACATTCCACCCTAAAACAACAGAATACTCATTCTTCTTGAACACTCGTGGTATTAGTCCTTTCTCATACCTGCAATTGTGTCTACTTGCCTGAACTTGAGTTCCTGTACGGTGGCCCCCATCACCTGTCTGTGCTCTCCTGCCACTTCCTGCTACCTTATATCCATCTCACCCCAGGGACTTCCTGAGGTTTCCCAAACAACTCAAGCTTGTTCCTGCTGTAGAGCCCTCAAATGAGTCATCTCTTCTTCAAGTGATTTTTTTTTTTTTTACATATCTTTGCAAACACCTACTCTTGTCCTTCAGGTCTTAGCATAAATGTATAAATGTCACTTCTCAGAGAAGTGCTTTCTGAGGGCACCATCTTAGGAAGCCTGCTGAATCTTCATCATCACACTGCTCTCGTTTGTTGCAATCACACCTCCCCTCTCCATCTCATACTGAAGTTTTCATTTGTGTGTGGTCCAATTCTCTCTCTTCTAACGGAACCTCCATTAGACGGACCTGTCTGTATATTCACCGTGCCATCCCTAGAGTCTAGAACAAGTGTCCAATACTTATTAGGGGCTC
>JAQQSY010001243.1:0-14533 GCA_028646535.1 Procyon lotor | reverse complement strand
ATACTATATGTATATATGTTATATACCTACAAGTCAATTTTTATGTAGTTAATTAGTTCCTAGACTATCTCTTCTGTCTCATTAATATACCAGTCTCTTCTTGATCTACCACGGTACTCTAAAAATTATAGTTTCGTTCATTTAGCTATAGTTTTATAATAAGTTTTAACAAGTAGTAAGTTTGGCATATCTTCATTACTCTTCATTTTTCAAAAATTTCTTACTTTTCTTGCTTGTTCATTCTTCCAGATAAACTCTAGAGCAAACTGTAAAGCTTTTTTTAAAAAAAAAAAAATCCCTTTCTGAATTCTGATACTTTGGGAAAAATTATTTGTTAACACAGTTTAGCCCTCACATTTAAAAACATGCCTTCTCTATCTGTTCATGCTTTTATTTTTTTATACCTTTTAGTAAATATTTATCGTTTTCTCCGTTGTAGATCCTGAACATTTGAGAAACTTATTTTGTGTTTTTTTTTATATTTTTCTATATATTGTGAGTGACTTTTTCCAATTATATTTTTTTAACTGGTTATCACTAATACCTGTAAAAGTTATAGTGTTGTTTACACTTATTTTCTATCTAGAACCCTTTCTGAACTTTGTTATTACTCCTTGATTCTTGAGTGTTCTAGAAAGATAATTAATATCATCTGCACGTAATGTTCCTTCTTCTTTTCCAATGACTATATTGCTTATTTATATTTTCTGTCTTAGTGTACAGTCCATAATTTCCAGGATAATATTAAATAATTGTGTTGGTAGCAAAGAGTTCCACTCCTTAATAAAAATACTTCTAATAGCTTTCGACTATTGATTCAATAGTGGTTCATGTAAAGAAAATACCTTTTTATTTCCATGAAATCAAGAATACGTTTTAAATCAAGAATGGGAGATGTATTTCATCAAATACCTTCCCATTACCTACTGAGATGATGATGCCTTTTTTCCCTTTTGACCTGTTGCTAGAATCTGTTATATTAATAAACTTATTATTAAATTATCTTCATATTCTTGAGCAAGCCCTATTTACTTGTGGTGGATCACACTTGTACTAAATTGAATTTTATGGTTTTTTAATGTCTGCATTTTATATTGGATTGGTCTGATGTTTTCGTGTAGTGTTTTGTTAGGTGTAAGTATTAGATTTGAAAACTCTTTGACTTTTCTTTCCCAGAAAAAATACTTTGTACATAGAAATTGTCTATTCCTTGGCAGTTTGCAAGGACCCAGTAAAATCATCTGGCTCTAAATCCTTCCTTTGAAAGATTTCTCTTTACAGAATTGATTTAAGTTGCTGGGGGGTGGGGGGAGGGGCAGGGTGGCTGGGGGATGGACATCAGGGAAGATATGTGCTATGGTGAGTGCTGTGAATTGTGTAAGACTGATAATTCACAGACCTGTACCCCCGGCGCAAATAATACATTATATGAATTAAAGAAAAGAAATGGATTTAAGTTATCCTCTTTTTAAACTGTTTTTTAAAATAAAAATTTTTTTGCCCAGATAATTCTATTTCATTGAGATTATCAAGCCTAAGCATCAGATTTTGAGTGGTATTTTCTTTTCATTTTAATGCTTTCTCTAACTTTTAATGTTCTCATCCTATATGTCTTGTGTTTCATTGATTCCTACAGAAATGTATTTTTATTGGTCTTCTTTAAGATTTAATAATTCTGTTTTCTATTTTCTAACTTGTTAATTTTTGCTTTTCCCATTCTTCTCCCGCTTCTTACTTGGTCTGAAAAAGAACCGTAATGTTTGAATTGACTTTATAATGTATGCATTTTTTTTTATTTTTGTGAAATTAGAAAAGCATTCAAGATCAAGAAATATGGTTGGGATGGTTGGGTTATATTCTTCACATTTTCATGTGTCTAATTATGACTGAATTTCCCCTTTGACCCACTAGTTTCAGAATAGCGATTTTTCATTTTCAAGTGGGAAGAGATTTGGTTTCACTCATCCTACTACTCTTCTTATCAATAGCTTACAAATGAAATGAACTTGATTTCCTTTTTGACTAACAGATGTTTAGAATTTTGTTTTAAATTTGTATGTTTGGGGGCGCCTGGGTAGTTCAGTCGTTAAGTGTCTGCCTTCAGCTCAGGTCATGATCCCAGGACCCTGGGATTGAGCCCCGCATCGGGCTCCCTGCTCGGCGGGAAGCCTGCTTCTCCTGCTACTATTCCTTCTGCTTGTGTTCCCTCTCTCGCTGTGTCAAATAAATAAAATGTTAAAAAAATAAATAAATTCATATGTTGGAAGAGATTTATGATAATGAGATAAAGAAAAAAATACAAATTTAATTTTTACGGAAATAGGTATGAATATCTGTGATCCCTTCCCTTTCTTGGTCTGAAAACAATCTGTACTCCTTTGCCCAGGACTTGTCTTTCCAAATTACCTGCGTAAAAAGACTCCCATGCTTTCACGTTTCCTCGTAAATAGCAATTGATCAGGAGAGGCAACATTCATTGTTTTCCAATCAGAGCTGAATTAAATGAGGACCTCTCGAGTTTGCTTCCACAATGGCCATTTGTGCACCCACCTGGCCTGCTTTTCAGATCACCAGTCTAAGGACAGTGTGATGTGCACAGCACTCAGCTCGGTTCCTGTGAAGACCAGGCCTTCATCAGCATGGACATTTTGGGGCCATCCTCTTCTTCCCAGCAGCTGGGTTCCTGGGACATGGAGACAACGAAATAAATGAAAATTCTACACAGTCCTTTCTGGGCTCTTCTTAGCACCAAGCTACTCAGATCATTTTATTTGGGGGAAAAAAGCAATCCTGCAGCTCCTGCTTTTCTTCTGTGTGCCTCACACCCCTTCCAAGAAAGCTTGAGGATTCTTCTGGGAGGTGCTGCATCTAATTGGGTATCTAAAGTGAGGCTTTGGGGCGCCCAGGGGGCTCAGTCTTTAAGCATCTGCCTTTGGGTCAGGTCATGATCCCAGGGTCCTGGATCCAGCCCCGCATCAGGCTCCCTGCTCAGCGGAGCGCCTGCTTCTCCTTCTCCCTCTGCTGCTCCCCGTTTGTGTGCTCTCTCTTTCTCTCTCTCTCTCGCTGTCTTTCTCTGTCAAATAAATAAATAAAATCTTTAGAATAAATAAATGGGGTAAAGCTTTGAAGAGTATGAGGGCGCATGTTGGGCATAAGGGCGAAAACAGAACTCTGATATCCTCAAAAAATAAAATAAAAAGGGCCAGCGGTAGAGGGGCAGTTACCTCTGCTTTCTGGTTGGTCAAGGAGGTGGAGAGAATATAAGAGAAAACCTAATTTGTTTGTTTGTTTATGAATTTTAAGGCTTGTGAGAATCATTTATATCCTGGCAACACAGGTTAAATGCTATTGTTTTGGCCTGAAGAGGCTAATCTTATCAAAAGCATTTTTAAGGACCCTTCTACAAAGTACCCAAGAGCTCGGAGGACACAGGTGTTGGGCGGTTGGAGGGTTAAGAACAGCGGTGCTGACAGTTGTATCCTGGGAAGCTTAGCTCCCCAAAGCAAAGCCATTTTGGGTCGGCTGGAGAGAAAGAACCCAGCAGATGTACAGGAGAGCTGTTCATTCTTTCAATTCAGAATCCTAGAAAAACACATGCAAAGACGCTTTTAAGTGGTTACAGTCTAGTAGATTCATAAAGGAAGATCTGGCAAAGCCGAGTGGTACATAACCATATGAAATAAAACTTTGTAAGAGAGGCTTGGGAAGCCTTTAAAAATAAAGTGGTATCTAACCCTGGGCTTTTTAAGAAAAACTGGAACTTGCCAACAGGAAAAATAGCCCGTACGCAGGCTATGTTGTCAACAGAGGGCTCTGTGGAGGTGGCAGGTGTGTGATTTAACTTCCCTAAGACATGTAAGGAAGAGCGATCAGAGAGCAGATCAGAAAGGCAGACAGAAATCTGATTGCGGAAAGCTTTAAATGTTGATTGAGACCCTGGACCTTATTCTCTATGCAGCAACGAAGACCCAAGTGGTGCCAAGAGGACCCGGTCTCCTTTCACGCACAACTCACTCACTGTGCGGCGGTAGAGCATCCGGGCCTCTCTGGTGACCTTTTACATGAGCTGGTCCCCGCAGGGTGTCCTAGCCCCCAGGGACTTCTCAGCCGACTCGACTCCTTTATGGAGTTTACTGTAGTTAACTGGCAGTTTTCTGCACCTCATCTTTCAAAGAAAGATGTTACGATACCGCCTTTGTCTTGGAAGCATCAGAACATATTTCAAAGCATATGAGGATATATCAAAACATCTGAAGATGTACCCAGTATTTGCCCAACAGAGATCATTGATTCTGCAATGTGTGCCAAATTATATGAAACATTCGTTTAGCATCTAAAAATAATGTTTTGGTGTTTCTTCAGATATATTTTCATTTCTGCTGATGTCGGCCTTGGGCCTCACCGTTTTCATTCTGTTTTCCGACTTTCAAGTTATATATAGTGGAATGGAGGTAAGACTCTTCATGAACACATCTGTAATGACTCATATGTGTGACAGAAACGTACCTGCACCGTTATTTACAAGTTGATTGTTACTGTATTCTCTCTGATCATTTAATATCGTGAGGCTCTTCTCATTTACTAGAGCAACAAATAACTTACCTGGCTCTCCCATATGCGACCCTCTGATTGTTTTCAGATGATCTATGTCATCAGTCGCGAGCACTTCCCTATTAGCACCTAAAATACTTTGTGTGGATATTTTATCCTTCCATGTTATACTAATATAATAAATTAATGTATTAACACAATAATAACTAATTCTTCAATTTTAATTTTTTTAACATACAGTAGAAATCCTTTATAAGGTAGTTGTAAGGAGTAAGAAAAAGTAGACTTACAGGCCATTCATGTTCTGTCTGTCAGACATCGACTGCAGGGTGTTTTATTTCAGTGGACATCACTTAATCTGGGGTGTGTTGGGTTAAAATAAAATTTATAAAGAGGTCATTGAACCCTTTCTTGGAGCCAGGATTGTGGGAAAAATAAAAAAAGAGAGAGAGAAGGATGACTCTTGATTTGAAATCTATAGTTGTGTTGGGAAGATGAGTCCCACCCAAGAGAAGTGATGGCATGGCCAGGGAGACCACCCATGCTTGAAGAGGGTGTAACACAGAAGTGGGAAGAACACAGGAAAGGGAAGCTCTCACGGGGCCTGTGGCTATCATGGGAGGCTTCCTGGAGGAGGCACAGCGTGATCTGTGTCCAGAGGATAGGCTAGATTTTGCTAGGTAGGGGGTAGACGCGCAGTTCCAGCCAGGAGAACAGCCTGAGCACAAGCAGAGAGGGCTGAAAGAATCTCTTTTGTCTTGGAAATGCAAAGGAATGTAGGGTGGCAGAGATAAAAATTAAAAGCCAGGCTCATTTCACAGAACACCTGGAACACTGGCAAAGATGGCGGCCACATGCTGTGGAATGTGAGGAAGGCATGGCTGGATGAAGAGGGCCAGGGGGGTTTGGGCTCTCTTCTGAGAAGCAATAGGGAGTCAGTGAAGATATCCGAACAGGTTTCTTCAGCAGAGCTTTTAAGGATGACTAATTTGATGATGGTAGGAAGGCTATATGCTAGAGCAGAGAGGTTGTGGCCAGAGACACAGCTAGGAAATAAAAACCTAGACCATTTAGTCACTTGCAAGACATTATGAAGCTTTAGCACATGCTTGGCATTGGGGTGCCGAAGATGAGTAAGATGTGGACACCACTCTCAAGTAGTTCAGGGACTAGGAGGGAAGACCATCCCACAAGCAGATGACTCCAAAGCAGTAGGACAAGTGCCTTCCAGACCAAGAGATGGAGAAGAGGCCTCCCAGATGAGGGCAGGGGCTGCCGGAAGGGCAAGGGCCGGGTTCTCCGCTGGGATCTGACCCCCTACCGCACCTTACAACCTTCTCCAGACAGCCTGCACCCAGGCTGTGTCTCACAACCCTCAGAAAGGCTGTCTCTACTTGGGGAAAAAATAACAAAGTGTTACTTTGAAATACCCCATATCAGGCTAGGGGTGGGAATTGCAAGTGAGCATCTAGACACTGGGAAGGGTCTGTGGGTTTAGTCCTAAAGGCAACCCAGTTCCCATCCTTTACTTTGGGTCAGAAGGGTGCTGTGTGAATAGTCTCTTGCTATTGACAGAGCACAGGAAGTTGTAATGTTTACATCTATTACTTGTGTTTGGTGGTCAGTTTCCCCCCTTCGGTCCTTTAAAGGATGTGAGTTGGGTGGGCTCAACTTTCATCAAGTCATTAGATTTAGGGTTGGGGCCATTCGTTCATAAAACTTTCACCTAGGTTTAAAAGTAACTCGAACCTCTGTCCCCTTTACGTTTTACTCATACATCCGTTTTACTGAACAAATGAATTCCAGGTAGATTTTAATTCGGGAGGATTAGAAGTAATAGTATCATTAAATGAATGACTTCGTCTTGTATCCTCTTCGCTATATTTGAAAAGATAAAAATGAGGAGAGACGCACAGGTTCCAAAGCGCTTTGTCTCAGGTGTGTGACCCAGAGCACGTTTTCCGAATGTCTCTCGTCAGGCAGCGGAGGGAGCACGGGCCCAGAGGCAGTCCGTTCTGATTTGCACTCTGGCTTTGCCATTTATTGATTGGCTTTGAATCCTCCGGCAAGGCACTGACCTCATCTGTGAAGTGAAGAAAGTCATGCCCGCCCTCCAAGCTCAGAGAGTTGTTACAAATGTATAAACTAAACAAGATAATATATTTTGTTTCAAAATGGAAGCTATGCAAAGCATAAAAGTAGTATTTCTTTTTCTAACAGCTCATCCCAACCCTGACATCATGGAGGGTTTCAATTTTGGTGGTGGTCCTCACCCAATTCTGTGTGGCCTTCTTTGTAGAGGTAAAATGATTTCTATATGTCTTTTACTCTTTTTCTGGGGAAATAAATAAAGGGTCTCATTCTCAACACATGCCTGTTTTTTAGAGCAACCTCTTTTGTCCCCAAAAGTGATAGTTATTAAGGGTTTATAAAAACTGTACATGTTCTCAGGACGCCTGGGTGGCTCAGTCGGTTAAGCGGCTGCCTTCTGCTCAGGTCATGATCCCTGGGTCCTAGGATCGAGTCCCACATGGGGGGGGGGGGGTCCTTGCTCAGCGGGGAGCCTGCTTCTCCCTCAGCCTCTGCGTGCCGCTCTGCCTGCTTGTGCTTTCTCTCTCTGACAAATAAATAAATAAAATCTTTAAAAAAAACAAAACAGAACAAAACTGTACATGTTCTCTTTGGGAGAAATTCCTTGGAGAGTGATTTAAAATTCTCTAAATGCATAGAAGTGCTCTCAGGATCTATAGCATAGAAAGCAAAACATTAACTCTAATTTTATCTCCCATGAAGGCATTGTATTGTACTTTTCTAGTATTCTCATAAGCTAGTAGAGACAAGACCAGGTGACCTACCAGCTCTAAAATTCAATGAGACCTTTTGAGTGAAAAACTGTCTATAGAAGGGCTTCCTTAATTAAGAGAGAAAGGAAACCATTTCTCATTCTAGTCAATTCTTACCCTTGAAAGTCTTCCTCTATAGCATTTTTCTTCAACTCAGTGTCACTAAATGACTTCACCTACTCAGTAAAAGGCTCAGGCACTATTTGTTTTAAAAAGACGGTTAAAAAAAAAACATTCATGGGGCGTCTGGGTGGCTCAGTGGGTTAAAGCCTCTGCCTTCAGCTCAGGTAATGATCTCAGGGTCCTGGGATCGAGCCCTGCATTGGACCCTCTGCTCAGCAGGGAGCCTGCTATCCCCTTTCTCTCTGCCTGCCTCTGCCTACTTGTAATCTCTCTCTGCATCAAATAAATAAATAAAATCATTTTAAAAAATTAAAAAAAAAAGATTCATGTATTGTAAATCCCTTGGGAAAAGGGATCGATCAAATTTTAAAAAACACACACACACACACACATAACTGTATACAATGAGTGTAAAATTTCTCATACTCTTTAAGGAATTCCATTTTTGAGACTATATATATTTTTAAATAACCCAAAAAGAGATAAAATTTATGTGTTTGAAGGTATTCACTATCGTATTATCTCTAGTGGTAAAATTTTAGACTCAACTCATGTATTCAAAAATAGAGATGCTGTTTGTTTAAATAGTTATACAACAATTTAATAAAAAATGGTATTTGATCATTAAAGGTGATTATTAAGAAGACCATAGCTACAAATCGTATATGACGGGAAGTCTAGCATAACCAAAAATGCAATGCAAAATTTGACCATTTCTATTATAAAGGAAAAAAATAAAGAGGACACCCCCCACCACCCCCACCCCGAATGGAAAGCAAACCCATTTGATTTCTGGAGTTTATCCATTCATTCAGCAAACCGTCACGTGACACGTCGAATGTGGCACGTGGCCGGCAGCAGTGATT
Organism: Procyon lotor; assembly: GCA_028646535.1. NCBI lineage: Eukaryota > Metazoa > Chordata > Mammalia > Carnivora > Procyonidae > Procyon > Procyon lotor. Next base: position 6,150 of record JAQQSY010001243.1, on the reverse strand, counting down.
TTTTTTTTCTTTCTTTGGTTTTGAGTACATTATTTTGTTATTATTTCAGTCTGGCAGTAAAATAATTCTGAGTGAATCAGCAGCCAGGATTTAACTTGGGAAATCTGTGGAAATGAAAGGCTGTAAGCTTTGGGCAGATTTCTCTGCACACAAGCACTCTTCTCTCTCAAGGGAGAGAGCCAGGGGAGCTAATAGACACGGTGGGGGCAGCAGGAAGAAGAGTTGGCCCCAGAACTAAGGCCATAGTACTAAGCTCGTCTCAGGGGAAGGTCTGGGGGAATCATGGTGAGCAACCTGGTCACAGGAGAAAGTGGAATCATAATTTGACTGCTCTCTCTACCTGGTTTCTCAGGATGTCGTCCTTCAAAACCGGAAGCTCTGGCTTTGGATCAAAAAAGCATTTGGATTCTCTTCTAAAAGTCAATATAGGAACTGGCAAAAAAAGCTAGCGGAAGACCACACCTGGCCGCCCACTCACAGAACAGATTATTCAGGTGATGGCAAAAATGGATTCTACATCAACCTCAGCTATGAGGACCCCGAACAGACTCCAAGAGCAAAACTCGAATTGGGAGGCCAAGCCACAGAACAGCATTTTTGGACGAGGCTGTGATTAGATGCTTCACAGCATCTCCTTGTTCCCTGAAACTAAACCATTATGGAAAACTGAAGATAGTCTATCCTTTTCTCTCTCCATTGGAGGATTCAGTGCATTTCTCAGTGTATTGAACCTTCTGAAAGAGAACTTTAAATATGTTTACTTGGACTGTATCATCTGCTGTTGAAGAAAAAAATGTACTTCCTGGATTAGCTTTCTTCCCCTCTCCCCCACAATAAACTAGTCACATTGCGTAGCGTTATTCTGGCTAAAATGCACATGTTTTCCTGGTAGTGAAATCAGGAGTATGAACATAGCTAGAACAAAGGAAAATTGAAGAAGAGTTTGATGTTTGAACGTTTCACCAATATATTTTCATTTGCATCTCCAGAAATAAAAGAATTTGGGGGAAAAGGCTTTCTCTCAATAAATCATCACAAGTCTACTTAATCTTACATTCGCTTGCAAAGATCATTTATGTGCATATCTTTTCCCAAGGTCACAAAATTCCTCCAGTCCTCAAAAACATTCCTTTCTGCTTCTTTTGTGTGGCTTTAACAGAGAAACAAGAGTTGACATTTACTTCAGAAAAGTCGATGCTAACTGTAGTCAGTGTGGGTGAGGAGAGCGTGATGGGGGTTTCTGGTAATTGCATATGATCTTGGCTTGGGCTCAGCTTGTATCTAAGCAAACTCCACCAACGTTGGCATCTTCCAAAGGATATCGTTTTGGGGTCAGGGAGCAAGAAAATCCTGGATAAGTTACAAAGATAACAGGATAACCTGTTAAAATATACTTTTCACTTAAAGAAGCATGGCACTTCGATTTTTGGCTATTGACAGATTAAACCTCAAGTACGAAGTTGAAAAATTGGTTTAAAATCAGCATTGCTCACCTTAAAAACAATCCTGGGGAAGGGACCCATAATGTTTGTATCTACAGCATGACAATCGTCAAGCCGCTAAACAACCTTGAGTTCCATTTCATCTTTTTTTTATTATCTCAATCAATTATTAATGGCCACTTAATGGCCACAAGAAAAGGTACATCCTCTGCAAATATATTCTGCACACTTTACTTTTAATATATATCAACCTCACTGTGACCTTGAGAGGACCCATATCCCTAGTGAACATTTTAAATTAGCTACTAGGCTTTCCTTGTAACAATAAATCTGATTTTGCTAATTTAAGAGATTTTTAGCGGCTCTTAGGTGACCAGTTGGCCAGTTCCATCCCGTGAATGCCAGTTATGTGTCAAATACTGTGGGATGTATGCATTCCATAATGCCTTGACAATTCTGGAATCTTTAGGATTAAAAAAAATGCATTGCTCTCAAGAGTATTTTATACTATATTTTACAAGCCAGTAGCATAAATGCCAATTCTTATAAGAATAAAGCCTTTATATTTACATTTTATTTGATTTTTAATCTTTTCTTCGGTGCACAGCTTTGGAGAATGATTTTTTAAATGTGTTTAATTTAGCGACTATCAGTGAAAGATCAAAAGATGAAGAAGAAATTTAGATTATGATTAAGAAATGTATGTCAACCTAAAATATATGACAGCTCAGGTTCCTTGAACTGGCATATCTGTATTTAGTAATTTGACCTTTAGAATCAGAGATTCAATTGATACACCATGACATTTAGGTAGCATAAAAAGATTTTTTAAAAATCTTTATTAAATAAATGTACAGCTTCTCCCACCCTGTTTTTCCAATAACCTATTTGTTATCTGATAGATGATGATATTTATTTCACACAACTTTTTGTGTGTGGGGGTACTTAATAAAGTTGAACTCTACACTTGACTTTGCCAAAAGTACTCTCAGAGGAAGGTTTAATAGTGTTGGAAGAAATGGTTGATAAAAGCACAATGAGTATGACCACCCATCAATGATTACTTACAGGAAATGCAAATTATACAGTCTTAAGCTGCCCACCATCAAGACTGGCCATTTTTATGGGAAGACTGATAACTGACTTTGTGAGCTTTCCTCTCAGGGTGAAAACCAATGGAGTCTGAACACTACTTACGTGAAAAAAGTATCCTCAAATTCAATTTAAAATTGAATTTGTGACATAGCATAGCTATGACTGTCTTCTGGAGTGGAAATGTCTGGTGTTCTTTAGGAAGGTTTGACTTGAGGATCCTCAGGATGTCCTCTCTTTCTCCAGTTTCACTCCCTCTCCTCTCCCATTGGTTGGCATGGTGATTCCACCACACTTGAGTTTCCTGCCTTGAGTAAGATTTGCCCTCTGCAGTCATCCTTTATTAAAAGGTAAGTACACCTTGGGAAAAGTAACATATTAAACTGTTGCAAATCTCACCCTTCTTTGACAATCTTAAAAAAAGTTTGGTTTTGGGGGGGGTTGTTTGTTTTTTACTCTTACTTGAGTGCAGAACATAAAAGGAAAAGGAAACTTAATTTAGATTAAAAATGAAGGGGTCATTTTGGGTCATGGTATCTGGTAGAAGACATTCACACCTCCCAGAGGACCAGTTTGGGGGTTATCTGGAGACAAAATTGGTATCATAAGAAAGAAAAGAGATTGATCGGGGAACAAGGAAGAAAGATAGGACCTTACTGGGCCTGACTGTAGCATATTACCCCTTCTGTTATCATTACTCTTAACGTTGCAATTAAACCATAAAGTATTTCTGGCCCTGGGTAAAATCTACAACAGCTAAGTAGATCTAAGACTTTCACTGAGTCTTCTGTTCACTCTGTCTACCACATTTCTAGTTCCCTGATCATACTCTCTCACCTCCCACTTACTTGAACTTTTCCGTTATTTAATGCCATGCTTTAATTATGGCACAAGAAGGATGTCATTGGCTAGTAGTGTGGTTTGTAGGGTAACGTTGTAATGTCTGATACAATCCTAGGGTACAGAGACCTGCATCCACTTTTCTCCACCTGCTGCCAACAAGAATTCCACTGGGAAGGTATTAAAGAGTAATTTGTTTCATTCAACACTTAATCAATAAAATGCAAGAATAAAATCACGACACTCCTTGATTTACAGTAAAAGTCTTAAACGGTAACACGAGATATTGTTTTCTAAATATGGCACTTTAAACCTGCATTTAATGATCTCTTGCTAAGGTTAAAAGGGTCAAATCCTTGAAATACCTCAAAACCCAAAGGGAATAATGTAGCTCTGTAGAAGTAACAGCCTACTCTTGCTTGTCACATACTCCTGACAAATGAGTCCCTCCCAAGGAAATCACTGGATCTAAACAGTGGAGCAAAGAACACCATCTCCCATCTACTCCACCTGCATCTATGCAGGAACTAGGAGATGCGAGTGCACTCTCAAATGGATTGTTAATCAGAGCTCCTCAACCTGCCTAATGAAATGTTCAATTTCCCAGCTTCTTTTCCAACCAAAAAAGGAATGTGAAGTTAGATGCCAATCTCAACAATTTGGGGCTCTTAACATTTCTTTTAAAATCACATATAAACTGTTCTTTATTACTCTGGCAAGTAGAAAACAGCCACCCTCAGGAAAAAGGAAAACAGCATTGATGGTAGAGGACAAAATATGATGTGATATTGTTAAGATCCTCTGCTGGCTTGCTCAAAAGGCTACTTCTTCTTGTTTAAGCTGCCACAGCAAATCTATGCTAGCAGGGAGAAAAATTTCCATGGCTCAATGATGAGATAATATCAGTAAGCAATTTATTAAAGAGCCTGCCATCCATCACTGGAATTTGGAACAATAATGATGCATTGAAAATAAGTATTCATCCCAGTTTTTTTTCCTCTCCTCACAAATTCCTTCAGTTCCAATATCTCTTCAGTAAATTGTTAATAGTATTTTGCTCTTTGTCTTTTTGGAAACAAGCCCAGGAGTGAGAAGGCACCAGCAGCAGCTGCCACAAACCCAATGGTACTTATTGCTTGGTTGGCCTATAAAGAAACGAGAAACAAACAAAAAACGAATCTTATTCTAAAGGCATATCTGTCCTAAAGCCAAACTTTAGCTTGTTTCTTAAACTGAAGACCCTTTTAATGTATAAAGGATAAATTTAAAGCTTCATATAAAATTTCATTGTGTATGAATAAATAAATTTGTGATTTTACAATTATGACAAAGATATAGTTAAATACACATATGTATATATTCCTCATATTTTAATGGCCCCCAACAATTTATAACTCATTATGGCACAATTCCTTATAATCATGGTAATATATCTGGGAGGTAATATTACTCCTGTTTTGCAAAACGTGGTAAGTTAAGTGATTTGCCTGAGGTCATACCACCATGATATTTAGATACAGGTTGAGTCGTGAACCAATCCCCTCTAAACAATCATTATCTCTTAAACACACACTGGTTTGGTTGGGTCTCTACCAGGGTAAAAATCTGTGTCGGTGGGTGTGTGCGTGTGTGGGTGGGTGTGTGGGTGCGTGTGTGTGTTTTCTGACTTGAGAATGTCTTCGAGCAAAATAATTCAGAGATGTAATCTAAGCTAAATACCTGTAAGCTCTTATTTGGTAGATACAATTTCTCTTCTGATAAACAAACTTCAAAAGAAGTCAAGAATGATGTTAACTATTGTGTCAAAAATTAATTTCTCATGTAGACAAATGAAAATAAACCACTCTCAAGCTCAATTGTCCATAAAGGAGTGCAGACATTTATAGCTTTAAGGGTATTAATCATCATCATGATGAGGGATCTAATGAATATTCATGATTTTCATGGCACTCAGCTAATATTGCCTTCCATCTGCATGAGTCTGAGTGTAATTTTATGACCCAAAGGTCACATTCAGTTGTTTAAGAGTCATCAGGTAGTCTGAAAACAACAGTTGTTCTCCTGGATTTAAGAACCAGGTTTTTGAATAAAGTCAAACATTTCTCCCAAATGACTCTAGGGACCAACCCAAGTGCTGAAAATCCTGACCCAGCTCATGGTTGAACATACCTTCTGTCTAACCCACAGGCCTTCCCCACACAGGTTGCCATCTCCACAAAGCTGCTCCACAGCGCTCCCTCCCTAACTGTAGTTTCTCTGTCGGAAATAGACCACAAGGGCCTGGCCAAGAAAGAAACACAATGACGGGAGCATTCATTCCATTACACCATCCTGTGGTCAGTGGGGACAAGGCCTGTCATGGTAGCTCCCTGCTCTGCCATCATCCCCTGTTGCCAGGGAGAAGGGCAATGGCAAACAACTGACAAATCCTATTGTAGGTTACAGTTCTAACTCTGTTTGGTTGATTATTTTATTCATACTTTTTAATGAGTCACCTCCTAAGTTATTTCCCAGCGAAGAGTCAGAATTTGCTCTAGTATTAGAACTATGGAGAGCCAAAGGGACTGGAAGATACAAAGGGACAGAAAGATACAAGATACAGGACAAAATTCCAAAGAGAGGCAAAATCAATAATCAGACCAGGATGGGGGATTATAAATCAAGCCTAACCCTCATATAATTTCAGGTAGATACTGAGATCCCAAGAAGTTCTGATATGGGGAAATGTGGCAGGGAATGAACAAATAGGAAGGTGTCTTTAGAAAGAGGAGTCAAA
>JAQQSY010001242.1:0-14533 GCA_028646535.1 Procyon lotor | reverse complement strand
GAATCTCTCCTGATGCCTGCTTTGCCCAAGAGTTCTTTATTCATGGATTCTCAGCTATGGAGTCATCAGTACTTTTCATCATGTCCATCGATCGCTTGATAGCCATCTACAGTCCTCTCAGATGTACCCCCATCCTGACCAGTGCCAGAGTCACTAAAATTGGCTTCGTATTTGCTGCATTATGTATTATGTTTGTTCTTGCCAGAGTCACTAAAATTGGCATTGTATTTGCCATAAAAAGTATCTTACTGGTTTTCCCTTTCCCCTTTATTCTAAAAAGGCTGAAATTCTGTAGGAAGAGCCTTCTATCCCACTCCTACTGCCTCCACCAGGATGTCATGAAGCTGGCCTGTTCTGACAAGAGGGTCATTGTCATCTATGGACTGCTTGTGGCTCTAACAGCAATGTTAGACTTGGTGTGCATATCTGTGTCTTACATGTTGATCTTGAAAATTGTTCTGGGCATTGCTTCACACAAGGGCCGCCTCAAGGTCCTCAACACTTGCATCTCCCATATCTGTGCTGTGTTCATCTTCCGGTGCCTATTGTCACCTTGGCCACCCTTCACCGCTTTGCCAAAAATGTTTCCCCAGTTGTTAGGGTCATCATAGCTGATATCTTCCTTCTGGTTCCCCCTCTAATGAATCCCATTGTGTACTCAGTGAAGAGTCAGCAGATTAGAAATTGGATCCAGGCAAAACTATGTGAGAAACAAGGTTGATGAGCAATTTCCACCATAATGAAAGCTCAACTAGGCAATTTCGGAACAGCTATAGAAACCTGAAGGTGGTAATGACAGGAAAGAGACTGAACACAAAGAAACACTGCCTGTGCTCAGTGAGCCCAGCAAATATCTAGTTATTGATTTAATTAAACAGCAACACAATCTAGATTAGATGTTTTAGGAGTCAGGATTGGGGTTCTTAACTTCTTGTAGCTAAGTGTCCCATCTCCTTTCTGATTTTTATCTCTCTGTGCAACAACCAGTGTCTATCAATCTTAGCCACAGCAGTGCAGTCCTAATTAGATTTAAAAGATTTTTAAAATACCATTCTAAACAAAACTAGAAAAGAGTAAAATAACATGTTCATGGCTTTCATTATCTTAGGCATGATCAGCAATGACTAAAATGTGCTAAGCACACATACTCACCAATACACAGACTCAGCATCTCCTGAACATCTAGTGTATATATGTGTGTGTGCTTGTCACCAGCAATTTATGTAAACTATTAAAAATTCCTCTGTCCTATAGTAGCATGAGATATGTTTGGAGATACAAGGTTCACACATATAAAATGATTTAAATTAAATGCAAAAAATAGATATGTAAATATTTAATATTTCATTCTCTTATACTTTTCATTGTTTGCAATATACTCCATAAATTACCTCCTTTAAATGTATATTGGGTTAGCTATACTTCATCCAAATCTGTATAACATTCTTTATTTACTACTGTTATGATGTTAAGCAACAGTATTTTTTTATTGTCTATTTCCTTAATCAATGTGCAAGTGATTTAAGAAGCAATTTAACTTTTGTCTTTGTCAGTACTGAGCAAAGTACCTGGAATATCCTGTTCATGATTGTGCAAAGATATCATGATTATGAACAAATTTTCTATTTGACAAAGCCCTGCTGTGGGATCTAGATGATTTACCTGTCCTAGATTGTTCTCATACAAATATATATGTTAGAAAAATATGCACATATTTTCAAGTAGAAGAGGGAGGGGTTTTTTTTAGGCTTAGAAATCGCTTTAATAAGAGATGTATGATAGATCATTAAAAAGCAAATGTAGATTTTGTTATGTCTATCAGGGTTCTTATATGGAAGTGTGTTTTCACCATTTCTAGACATTTATGATGGATATGCATGCTTGCTCTAGAAGTTCTAGTTCCAACCCTGTCATTGCAAATGGCCAGATTTCATTCTTTTTCATGGCTGAGTAATATTCCATTGTGTGTGTGTGTGTGTGTGTGTGTGTGTGTGTGTGTGTGTACCCACCCCGCATTTTCTAACAGACACATGAAAAAATGCTCAACATTACTCAGCATGAGGAAAATAAAAATCAAAACCACAATGAGATATCACCTCACATTAGTCAGAATGGCTAAAATTAACAACTCAGTAAACAAAAGATGTTAGTGAGGATGAGGAGAAAGGGAAATCCTCTTACACTGTTGGTGGGTATGCAAACTGGTACAGCCACTCTGGAAAACAGTATGGAGGTTTCTCAAAAAGTTGAAAATAGAGCTACCCTACAACCCAGCAATTGCACTAGTAGGTATTTATCCAAAGGATACAAATATAGTGATTCAAAGGGACATATGCACCTGTATTTATAGTAGCAATATCCACAATAACCATACTATGGAAAGAACCTAGATGTCTATCAACAGATGAATGGGAAAAGATGTGGTGTACATATATGCAATCTATTTTTTTTTTTAAGATTTTATTTATTTGACAGAGAGAAACACAGTGAGAGAAGGAACACAAGCAGAGGGAATGGTAGCGGGAGAAGCAGGCTTCCTGCCGAGCAAGGAGCCCGATGTGGGGTTCGATCCCAGGACTCTGGGATCATGACCTGAGCCGAAGGCAGACGCTTAATGACTGAGCCACCCAGGCGCCCCTATTCAATCTATTTTTAATAAACTTTGTAAATATATAAAAATATTTCATGATTTTAATCAGTTTTGAAGATATGAATAAAATGTATGATAGTAAAGCCAAAGAATCAAACTACGTCTGGGGAACCCCACTAATGTAGAGCTCACTTATTCTACAAATTAAATAATTGGGGCAGAAAAAAAAATAGAAACAAAGTAAATAGCACTTGGAAATCATTTTTAAAATGAAGTAACCTAAAAAAAAAATTAAGTAATCTGGATTTCACAATCCTAGATTTCAAGATATACTACAAAGCTATAGTAATCAACCAGTATGGTACTGGCACACAAAAACAGACACATAAGGTAATGGAATAGAATAAAGAGCCCAGAAATAAACCCATATATATATGGTCAATTAATACCATAACAGAGGCAATAATATACAATGAGAAAAAGATAATCTCTTCAACAAGTGGATGCTGGGAAAACCAAACAATGACATGCAAAAGAATGAAATCGGGCCACTTTCTTACACCAGACACAAAAATAAACTCAAAATGCATTAAAGACCTAAATGTCAGATGTGAAACCAAAAAATTCCTAGAAGAAAACATAGACTGTAACTTTTTCATATCCTCTATAGAAACATTTTTCTAGATATATCTTCTGGCAAGAGAAATAAAAGCAAAATTAAACTAGTAGATCCTACTCCAAAATAAGATAAGTTTGCACAGTGAAAGAAAATATCAATAAAATAAAAAGGAAATGTACTGAATAGGAGAAGATATTTGCAAATAACATATAAGGGTTTAACAGACAAAATCTACAAAGAACTTATACAACACAACACCTAAAAAACAAATAACCCAATTAAAAATGGCCAGAAGACCTGAAGAGACATTTTTTCCAAAGAAGGCATATAAATGGTCAAGAGACATGTGAAAAGATGCTCAATATTTTTTTAAAGATTTTATTTATTTATTTGACAGAGAGAGAGAGAGATCACAAGTAGGTAGAGAGGCAGGCAGAGAGAGAGGGAGAAGCAGGATCCCTGCTGAGCAGAGAATCTGATGTGCAGCTTGATCCCAGGACCCTGAGATCATGATTTGAGCCGAAGGCAGAGGCCTTAACCCACTGAGCCACCCAGGTGCCCCAAAGATGATCAACATTACTAATCATCAGGGAAATGCAAATCAAAACTACCATCAGGCATCACCTTACATCCACCAAAATAACTAAAATCAAAAAGATGAGAAATGACAAGTGTTGATGAGGATGTGGAGAAAAAGGAACCCTTAGGCACTGTTAGTGGGAATGCAAATTGATGCAGCCACTGTGGAAACAGTATAAAGGTTCCTCCAGAAATTAAAAATACAATTACCATAAAACCCAGTAACTCCACTGCTGGATATTTACCCAAAGTAAACAAAAACACCAATGTGAAAAGATGTTTATTACAGCATAATTTACAATATGATAATCAAAATATAGTGTGTATATATATTTGCGACAAATATAATGCTAAGTGAAATAAATCAGCCAGAGAATGATAAATATCGTATGATTCCACTCATAAGTGGAATTTAGGAAACAAAACAAAAGAACAATTTTTTTTTAAAAAAGAGATAAAACAAAAACAAAACAAAACAACAACAAAAACCTTAGACTCTTAAATACACAGAACAAAACGGTCATTACCAGAGGGGAGATAGGTAGGGGATGAGTAAAATAGATAAAGGGTATTAAAAGTACACTTATCTTGATAAGCATGTTTTTCAGAATTTAATTGTAAAAACTAGAGTAATCTCATGTGTATATAGGATCTCATCAGATCTATGGGATCTCAATGAAAGTTTCCTACTGAATTTAAACTTAATTCTAATACTAATACATTACTCCAAACTCAACTCTGAAAATCAAAAAGCTTACTCTAGTGTGTATCTCATACTCCATTACAAGTGACAAAAAAAATTTAATATTATCTTAAAACATTCTTAGATAAGACATTATAATGTCCTACAGATAGAGAGTGAAATCTGTAGGACTCTGGGGAGCTACAGCATACTTCAGTACAGGAAAGAGGTCATTAGCACCACCAACTCTCACTGTCTTTACCTCTCTTTTCTACTTTGTCAGTGTCCTCAATGAAGCTTACCCATATGGTATGGTAAGTGGTCATGAGCTGAATAAACAGGCAGTGGGGACACTTCCTACATCTCATCTAACAGAGGGAGAACTTTCACTATCAGCTCCATTTAAACATCTAGGGAAAGGATTGAATATAGCTTTCTTATTCTCCCAAACTATATCCAAGAAGATGAATTTAATGCCAATGGAAAAATTAGTCATGGCAAATGTACTTAATAATAACTGTGAATCATTATGGAAAAATAAAGTCATCTTTAGAAAGTTATGCTTAAGTTATGCTTAAGAATAAAGACAGGTAGCCAGGTGAATGCTATCTTAACTTATAGCACCCACACAAGACCGGTGAAAGCCCTCTTCCTGAATATAACAGAAGTTTTATCTTTGTTTTCAACTATTTTTTCCTAATAAATGAACTTTACCTATATGTTTCCATTGAGCAATTGCTTAACCTGCAGTCCATCTGTTTAATATGCACATTTTTATTCACATTCGGTACACAGGACCAAGAGGAACTTCAACTAATCTAATGCCTTTTTTTTATTATTATAAGAAAAACGTTTCAGGGATACTTGGGTGGTTCAGTCAGTTAATCGTCTGTCTTCCGCTCAGGTCATGATCTTAGGATCCTGGGATCAAGCCCTGCACTGGGCTCCTTGCTCAGCAGGGATCCTGCATCTCCCTCTGGCTACAGCCTCCTCTGCTTATGCTGTGTCTCTCTCTCTCAAATAAATAAAGTAAAATCTTTAAAAAAAAAGAAAAATGCTTCAAATCTATATGATCAAATATTAATAATTATGATATATACACATAATTCACCCTATCGTGTCATAATATTTCATATTTGAAATATTCTTTATATGCAAATAAAACTTTCAAAATAATATTATATAAATGACACATGCAAAAATATAAATAATGCAAGCTCACAAAGTAAAAATTCATATGAATAGATGTTATATTTACCAAAGCGTTATCCTTGTACTCCATAGCAAGCATAGCTAAATGGGAAAGATACTAAAGATAATAAAGTTAAAAATAGTATCTGATTTAAGATGCCATTTTTTTTAACAATTCAATTCATTCATTCATTTATTCCACAAACATTTACTAACATATCACATGCCATTCAATGTGCTAGAGACTGAACATACAAAAATAACAATAATAGATATGATAACTTCCCCGTTGTAGCTTATTAATATTGTCATAGAACAAATGGAATCTGTCTCCAAAGTTGAGCAATAAGCCAATAAACACAATACAACACCATTGCAATTGTCTCACACACACACACACACACACACACACACACACACACACACACAATGATAATAAAAACCCAGATATATTCTGCCATCTCCTTTATGAGAAGGAATCAAAAGAATGCAGAGAAAAAGAGTTGAAGGTAGAGAATTCTGACAACATAACCAAGGGAAATTATTTCCAAGGAAGATGAAAACAATAGAACATGGGTAAAATAAAGTAACTTTTGTAAAGTTCAAGAAAGAGTATTACAGAGGCTTATGGTAATATTCTGTTATACTTTCTCTCTTTCAATATTCAGTTTCAACTTCAATCTTCAACTCAATATCAGCTCCCATCTAAGACAATATATTAATGGAGGTAAGTGTGTACATATATATATATATATATATATATACACACACACACATATATATGTGTAATGGAATTATATATAATTTATATATATTATAATATATATGTGTATATATTTATAGATATTGCATAAATATATGCAATTATATATTATATATATTTATAATTTAGGTAAATATATATATATATACACACACACACAAATATATATTTTTTTGCTTCAACAACATTTTCTCTGGAATCCTTAAAAAGTATTTTCTTCTCTTTGTTACAAAGGTCAATAAATGTGAGGTTACATATTCCATATAATTCCCTAGAAATAACTAATAGTTTAGAATGAAGAAAAAACTATAAGATTCTATCATCCATTCAATCCATAACTCTATAAATATTGATTGACCATCCTTATTACATGAAATATGCTCAGTTATCAGGCATCCAATGGACCTGAGTTCCTACCTTACCTCTACTGTACAACCTTCATATGATCTAGGAGGGACAAATTGATCTCCTTGATCTTCATCAGTAAAATGAGGATAATAACGGTACTTGTCATTATCCAAAAGATTCATGGACTCAAAATCACCATCCAGTAATGAATGAAAGTCAATAAGTGGAAGAAATTGAATTCTCAATAAATGTTGGCTACTACTATGAACAAGATGTGAGCCTGAGGACATTAAAGGGATCAAATTTGGAGTTTATATAATATTAAGCATAAAGTCTTATTATGGAGATGGGCCCCTAAGAAGAGGTCAAAATTGGAAAAGGAGAAAATTAAGTGTATTGGAAGTTGATTTGAATGGATATTTATATTTATTTTATTAAATGAAGTTGATTTTAATGGATATTTATATTTATTTTGTTAAATGAAATTGATTTTAATGGATATTTATATTTATTTTATTAAATGAAGTTGATTTTAAGGGATATTTAGCTAGTGATGTCCAGGAGTAAATATGTAGAAGGATGGATCCAGGCTTCAGGATTTAAGCCTAGGCTAAAAATATATACAAGAGGGTGTTTGTCTTACATCATTTCCTTGAATGCACAGATTCAACTCACAGCATTTCTGTTTTGACTCTGTTCAAAGCAGAGGAGTAATATCTGAGCCAAATACACAATGGAAGTGTCAGAGACTTTGCATGGGATTTACCATGTCTTTACTATCCCTGGTTATTAAGGACCTCTCTCCAACCAAAATGGTCCCTAATTCAAAGTCTAGATACTTCTTCCATTCCTTTGGTATTAACCATCTCTGTGGATTTACAGCATCCGCATATGTGTATTCTCATTCTCAGAACAGATTCATCCTGGTTGCAATTCCCCCAGGGTAAAATGCCCCTTGGGATATCGAGACAAGCCTTTGTATAGAAGGAGGCACCTTTGATGACAAACTAGGCATTGACTTCTAGGATTCTTCAGCTACTCTGAGAAGTATTTTCCAAAATGTCCACCCTCTGGTGAGTGCTCAGAAACCCTCATCTATTTTGCTTTAATTCTCTTTTTTGGCAATCAAATGCATACAACTTCATACAGATCCGGAGGAAGCTTCCAAAGGCTTCTAGGAAAATTTTTCCTTTAAGAGACTTATAAATGAGCTATTTATCTTTTAGGGAATCAATCTTCAACAGAATTCAGATTCTCCTAAATTGTGATACTGACTACTTCATTATTATTACTCTCTTGTCAACACTACTCAAGTGGTCACAAATTCCAGGCCAGGAGGACAGGAGACATTATCTGTCAGAAATCTCTACAGTGACAGCCCTTAGAAATATATACATGATTTGAAAATAGTGGGAATTTTTTAAAAGGATATTTCAATAACAACAATTTTCAGTTGGCTGGGGATAGAACTAAGGACAGTTTGTGGAATCATACTTTTGTGGGAGTTCCAAGAGCTGGGAAGAAATTGAGTTGTGAGATTCCTTTGCCTTTACAGTGTTATTCTAGAAGTCATATATTCTACCCAACATCTTATCTAGGATTGAAAGCAAGGAATAATAGAAAATTCCACATTAACTGACTGCAGTTTACTAATATTTCACAGGGAAAATGAAATTAGCTTAATACCTGAGTGCATAATATATTTCTAGTTTCTCAATAAGAAAAACCTGATCAAAAGGATTTTTCTTCATCTATTATATAGGTAGATATTAGTATAAATTGATATCCGCTTTTCACTATATGATAATCTCATATTTTATTCTGCTGAAAAAGAGCTAAAAAGAGCCAAAATTTCAACAACCGCATTTTTTCTAACAAATTTCCAGATATCCGTAATTACTAATTCAAGATTCTCTGTTTCATTGTGTAGAGCCCTCTAAACGCATCATGTCTATTATTAATAAATCGAATGTTGAAATCACCACCTTCTTCCTGGTTGGGATGCCAGGATGCACACATCTGGATCTCTATCCCCATCTTTTTGCTATTCTGGGAAACTGCACCATCCTGTTTGTCATCAAGACAGAGCCCTCCTTGCATGAGCCCATGTACTACTACTTCCTTTCCATGTTGGCCATGTCTGACATGGGCTTGTCCTTCTCATCTCTTCCCACCGTGGGGAGGATCTTCTTATTCAATGTCCCTGAAATTTCTGCTAATGCCTGATTTGCCCAGGAATTCTTCATCCATGGATTCACAGCAGTGGAATCTTCAGTGCTCCTGATCATGTCATTTGACCGCTTCCTAGCCATCCACAGTCCTCTGAGATATAGTTCCATTCTGACTCCTGTCAGAGTTGCCAAAATAGGAATAGTATTATTCCTTAAGAGTGTCCTCCTAGTGCTGCCCTTCCCCTTCACTCTGAGAAGTTTGAAATACTGTAATAAAAGCCAATTATCCCATTCCTACTGTCCATCAGGATGTCATGAAGTTGGCCTGTTCTGACAACCGAATTGATGTCATCTATGGCTTTTTTGGAGCACTCTGCCTCATGGTAGACTTTATGCTCATTGCTGTGTCTTATGTCCTGATCCTCAAGACTGTGCTGGGAATCGCATCCCAAAAGGAGCAGTTCAAGGCTCTCAATACTTGTGTTTCACACATCTGTGCAGTGGTCATCTTTTATCTGCCCATCATCAACTTGGCCATTGTCCATCGCTTTGTCAAACATGTCTCACCTCTCTTCAATGTTCTCATGGCAAATGTTCTTTTACTTGTGCCTCCAATGATGCATCCCATCGTGTACTGTGTGAAAACCAGGCAAATAAGAGTGAGAGTTCTAGCAAAATTATGTCAGAAGTAGATACAACAGTGATGTGAAATAGGAAACATAGTGGCCAGTTGTTTTGTGAAAGATTTCCAAGATAAGTTGCAGAGAACCTAATATTTGACATGAAGATTAATTAGTATCACTTTTTGTTGTTATGTAAGATTTATTTCATTCACAAGTAATACTGAGCATGGATATAAATAGCAAAAAGTACATATCTTGAGGTCTCTCCCTTAAGGCATCTAGGAAAATCCATGACCAGGATGAAAATAGATGTCTTATGATGTGATCTATGATAAAACAAAAAAAGGCTAATACATAAAAATGATCATGTATATCCTTCAAAAGGATATACAGAAGTGGATCCTTTATGTCTCAAATGCAATCCATTCATATTAATTTCTTTCAGTTCTAGACTCAAATTATAGCCTAGTCTGTTTTCCTCTCACTATTTTCATTTTAGTCATCCCAGTATAAGTCAACAGTATCACTTTAATGAAATACTGCAATAACCTCACAAGTTTCTAAACATCTACTCTTGCTACTTTCTAACTTATTATTTGTATAAGGCAAGTGTTATGTCTTTAAAATGAAAATTGGTTAATGTGATGATGACTCTTTTAAATATGAAGTTTCTTTTTCTTTGAGAATAGAATTAAAGCAATGAAGTTCCTACTATAAGACCATACATTGACTGGGTCTTCTCTACTTCTCAAACATTGTCAGTCATTAAACTCCAACCATTTTGGACTTCTGCATATTTGTAGAATTTATAGAGCATACTGCTTCTTATAAGTTATCACATCTAACCCTTGATTTTAGAATATTCTTGATCCCAATTTCATATAATTTATTTCTATTCACTTTTCTGTTATATTCTGACTTAATTTCACTCTAGAATACTTCCCTAAGCCCTCAGTCCAAACCATGACTCTCTTTTTGAATTCTCCTTTATAGCTACTTTACCCTCTATTCTGTTTATTATTACTTACAATCACAGATATAATTTCTTTCTTTTCTTTTTCTGAATAAAGTGTGCTTTCCAAGAAAGATAAATCATATCCATTGTGTTTCTGTGTCCCTAATGTGTAGCACATTTTCTGATGTGGAATAAATCTACAATAAATAATTATTGAATGAATATGCAAGTGTGGCCACATTTGGGGAAAGGAGAATTACTTTTTAAGAGTTCAGTAACATTCCACCTAGATGTGATGTAATTGTCTTCAGTTGTGTATTACAAAGGCAAGCATATCACAGATGCTCAAAGATGTTAAAGAAAAAATAATAAAGCATTAAAGAGGAATTTATTGTTTTGGTTGTGCTAACTGACAAACAGTCCAACTTACCTTCCTAACATCACTTCAAAACTCAGATCATAAAACAGAGTTTTCATCTTTTCTCATGACCACTCATTAACTCAAGTCTTATCCACAAATCACAACAATTCTTGTCTCCTACATTTTTATCCTTAGGTAAATCAAGAAACAAAGTCCATAAATGTCAAATACTTAATGAATAATTATGAGCTCATACTTGGAAGGTACCTCAGAATTAATAAAAAGATTTTACATTGTTTTTGAATCTCTTATATGTGCAACATGTGCTTCCAGGCATTTTCAGGCATATACTTTATTTGATTCTCTAATACCCAGGCTTTATATAAAACATTCCTGCCTATTTTTTTTCAGTTGAAGATACTAAGGCTCTGGAAACTGATTTTATGAAATTCACATAGACAGGAAATTAAAAGCTTTAATTCAAACCTTATTACTTATACCCCAGGATAGTACCATCATGGCTACATACTAGCTCTCACATATATTCAGGGTTATACCTGTTTCCACAATATGTCCTAGAATAGGAAATCCCATGATCAGATCAGAACAAGAAGTTTTTCTGTTTCTTAGGTGTCTTAATCCACTCCAAAGTTTCATAAGCACCTATGAAAGCAGGCAATATGTTTGTTATCTGCTTCAAAAATATAGAAGTGGGGCAGCTATAGGATAGAGAGCTCCATTCCAAGTAAGATAAATTGAAAAGCAATTGGGTGATGAGAAGTAAGGGGCATGTGATGTGATAAGTCCTGGATATTATACAGAATGATAAATTATTGAACACTATGTCTGAAACCAATGATGTACTATATGTTGGCTAATTGATTTTAAATAAAAATTTTTTAAAAAAGTAAAAGGATCATAGGTCCCGAACAAGTCCAGAAATCAGCAGGGCAAATCCCACTACACTTAGAATTTTGAGAATAATTCTCTTTTGCTTTATGTTCTGTCCCCCAGGTCTGTCAGGGTGGCATCCTTGCATTTTTAGACCAAGTGACTTTTGGCTTTGTCTCTTCCACCCTGGGTATTGGCAGTCTGTTCCACTGGAATCAAAGCAGTGGCTTCATCCTTTGAAACCAAAGAGGAAAGAGCTTTGTCTCCCAAGCCTTTGGCTCTCTGGGTCCATGGTAGTCTGGGCAACCCTGCTGAACTCTGAAACACCTTTGGGGGTCATTCCTCCCTTTTCTTGAAGGCTAATGCATGTTTGTAGCTTAAAAGCTCTTCAGCCAGTCCCCTAGCCTCTCAAAAGTCTGACACCTTTCCTTCATTTCATCTCATTTATGTCCCCATCAGTAAAAATTTGCTGTTTGTGTATAATGCTCTGAAACCTTTTTGGTTTCCCATACAATTAGCTATTTATTCAGAATGCTTCCAGAGGTGAAAGAGACTTCAGTATACAGTGAAGCTCATCTCCTCTGAAAGAAAAGGCTTTTGAAATGCTGAAGAGTGCTAAAGGAAAGAATCCAAGGATGTGGGGAGGGAGAGTGTATCCACTGTGATTTGGCCATTTGTATTTGATTAATGGTGTTTATTCAAATTAGGCTTCTAACCTCTCACAGAGATTAGGAGACAGGGGTCCTATCTTTCTTGATGATTTAATTTCAAAGGGATGGTTCTCATGTCCTTGAGAAAAGGACATTCCTGACTATAGAAGATACTGCTCAAAGAGATAGAGAAAGGATTTACAATCATAAATTTTCTAAAGTCAATGTTCTAAGAAAAGGCAGATCAAGGGCCTATCAGGTTTTAGTTGAAACAACTAGTAAATTCTTTTGGCAGGGCTCATGACCTTAGGAAAGGTCATGGACACCTAGGTGGCTCAGTTGATTAAGCATCTGCCTTCAGCTCCAGTTATGATCTCAGGGTCCTGGGACTGAGCCATGAGTGGGACTCTGAGCTCAGCAAGGAGTCTGCTCCTTCCTCTGCCCCTCCCTTACTTATGCTCTCTCTCATATAAATAAAATCCTTAAAATATATATATATATACACACATACATATGTATATTTGCATGTCTACAAACATGAATAGTTTTTTGTAATTAATATCTATCATTTATAGAATTGTAACATAGCACAAACACACATTAAGGCACAAAACCACCAATAATCAGGATCAGATAACTCAGAAGGCTATGCTCTAAACAATACAGAGTTTCCCACTGAAGCACAATTTTTTCCCTTTAGTGTGCCCCATTTAAGTAAAATATAATCTCAAAGAATAATTACTCTTGATTACAAAAGGACACTAACTCATTAGATTAGGGGGGATTATTTATATAAAGGCAGGAAGGATGTTAAATTGCCATAAAGGTCTTCCTAAATTCACAGTGCTAGAGATCTTCATAAGAAATCTCAGTATGAAGAGTGCCTGGGTGGCTCAGTCAGTTAGGCACCTGCCTTCTGCTCAGGTCATGATCCCAGGACCCTGGGATCCAACTCAGGGGCTAGCTCCCTGCTCAGCAGGGAGTTTGTTTCTCTCTATACCTCTGCCCTTCTGTCTGCTTGTGCTCACTCTCTCGCTCTCTTTTTTAATATATATATATATATACACAATCTAAAAAAAAGAAAGAAAAGAAATCTCAGATTCAAAAGCTGCTAGTATTTGCTGTACTGATACTAGGAAACCAGTCCAAGAAATTTTCTCCATCTGATGTCCCCAAAGTCCCTGTACTCTTCGAAAAAACTCTTCTCTTCTTGAAGTCATCAAAACATCTTTAGACTCCTGGCCTTCCACAGAAGTGACCTCTCTGAACCATTTGAAAGCTGAACTGTATAATCAATTGCCAGGCCAGTTTTTCTCAGAGGACTTTGTCAGCACCGGTTTTATAAAGTCAACTTTAGTTCCTTAACAGCTGTTGATAATACCTGATTACATGAACAACATTCTCGAGTATGCCATCCCCAGCCATGTTCTGGTTGCATAATGAATTTTTCCAATTATTTCTTGCTAAAAAGGGGAACCAGCTTTCATTGCACCTATAGAAATAACTGCATTGCCATGAAAAGCAAGGGTACTCAATATGGATTTTTGAACTGGAAGAACTCAGTTAGAAATAGGTAACATTTTGGAGCTCCTGGCTAGCTCAATCTGTTAAGCGTGTGCTTTTGGCTCGGGTCGTGATCTCAGGGTCCTGGGATTTGGCCCTGAGTTGGGCTCCCTGCTCAGCAGTGAGTCTGTGTCTCCCTCTCCCTCTGCCCCTCTGCCTGCTTGGGCACGAACTCTCTCTCTCTCAAATAAATAAATAGAGTATTAAAAAAAAAGTAGGTAACATTTCAAAATGTTTCACTTCAGTTTATAAAAGCAGAGTCTCCTAGATTATTATGGGTTGCAGATAATTTAAGAAGGTTTTCATATATCCAGAAAATAGAACATTAATTTTTAAAAAATCCAACAATATTCTTAACAAACACAATAAAATGTACCTCATGAGTGCAAGCAGAGTTGTTTAATTCCTCTGCTAGATCCAGGTTTAGTAGTCAGGATTAGTAGTCCCCCAGAAGCCATCTCTCTCTCAACTATGAGCAGTCCTGGCTATCATGCCTCACTCTGCTGGATTGGACTGATAGTTACTGAAGAATCTAGTTTTGAAATGT
>JAQQSY010001241.1:0-14533 GCA_028646535.1 Procyon lotor | reverse complement strand
TGGAATGCAGGAGGGTGACTGTGCGGTGAGGACCGTGCGGTGAGGAGAGAGTGGGGCGGCGTGAGCTGCCCCCGGCCGCACCCCCCCCCGGAGCTTCGAACTCTGAGCACCCCACCCTGCAATGGCGTGCGGGCTGCTCACCTCCCCGTGGGTCCCTGAGGGTCCCCGCCCGCCACTGCTGCTCCGTGGGTCCTGCGGGAGCGTCTCTTCCAGACTCGGCCCTGCTCTGCCATCTCTGGCCTGGCTCACTTTTGTCCCTCAAGCCTTCCGGCCGATCTGAATTACGTCCTCTGGGGCTCCCAGCCAGCCCCCCACCGTGGCCATGCTGTCCGAGACAGCCACCGACAGCGTCCGACACTGCGGGGCCAAGGGCACCACGGGCCCAGACCACCCTTTCCTGGTGCTGGAGGCCCACC
Source organism: Procyon lotor (assembly GCA_028646535.1). Classification (NCBI taxonomy): domain Eukaryota; kingdom Metazoa; phylum Chordata; class Mammalia; order Carnivora; family Procyonidae; genus Procyon; species Procyon lotor. Next base: position 14,117 of record JAQQSY010001241.1, on the reverse strand, counting down.
TGTCGGCTTTGCAGCCGTGAGCATGCCGGCTCTCCTGTCCTGCCGTAGGAAGCTCCTGCCCCCAGCCCTGTCACCCTCCCGCTCTCCTGGGGCCCTGCAGTGTTGTTAGCGTGGTGCCCGAGTGTGGGGGCTGCTGAAGCAGCGAAGCCGGCTGGCTCAGGTCACGTGACGCCGGCAAGGCAGTAGCAGGCTACCTGCATCTGTTCGCTGGGCCACCTCTTCTGGGTCTGCGGCACGTTCCCCACTTTCTGTCCTTATGATTGTCCTCCCAGGACCTCAGAATGGTTGCTGTGGTTCCAGACATCACACCCTCACTGGACGCCGAGACAAGATGAAGGGGGCATTTTCTTCAGAGACCCCATATTTGCATCTGGCAGACTTCCCCTCCTGGCCCATGGGTCAGAACCGGCTCACGTGTCTGCTCCTGGACCGCCCTGGCAGATCTGGACCAGCGCACTCCGTGGGGCTGGGGAAGGCCCTCCTCGTGTGATGTGCACAACACTAGCAAGAGGGGCTCAGGTAACAAAGTTGGTTTGCTCAAAGATCTGTGCCTGATACCCAAACACAACTGGGGCTCCTTAGTAGAAAAACGGGGGCCGACAAGGAACAGTGTGCCCCACAGCATGGAAGGGAGTTGCTGGGGTCGTTCCTCACTCCTCTGTCTCTTTGCTTCCTGCTGCTGCCTTTGTCCCCGGCCCACAGGTTTGCTGATCCCAGGCCGGCCCCCAAGCACTCCCCAGTCCCCCTCGCAGCCTGGGGGTTGGCCCAGCAGCCAGGCCCACGGGTCTGGGTGGCCCAGCTCTCCTTCTGTCCCTCTTCGGTATTTAGAGACAGAAGAGAGAGAGGCTCCATTTCAACATTCCCTTCCTGGTGAGCGTGTCCCCGGCTAGAACCCAGAGGCCCCGTAGCCCTCGACTCACTGGTGCGAGGTGATGGGGAGCGGTCCGACTCACAAGACCCTTCTGCTCTGCCGTGGCTTCTTCTGGCTGCCCTCGTGTGGGCACGCGCTTGGCTCTTAGTACCTTGGAGAGTGAAAGCGGAGAAGTTGGGGTTTCCAGGAGGGAGTCCCGTCACAAGCCAGGAAACGTGATGCTCGGAAGCACGTCTGGGTCCCCGGTTATCTCTCTAGAGCGTGAGAGGAACTCTCATTCCCCGACGTGTGTTCCCTCTGTTGCTTATAAACTTCACCGTGGAGCCCTCCTTCTCCCTCGCTTCCCCTGCGAGCGGGCATGGCCCCTGCCAAGTCCATCGAGGGCCTGGAATCTTCCGTGCCTCCTCTCTGGCTCCCAGCGCCGCCTGCTGCCTGGGGCGGGACCCTGTTCGTTGCTCCCCCATCCTGCTTTGTTGGGCCCTGGCAGTGAAAAATAATAATTTTATTTGGTGATTCCTAATGCTATTGGCAATAAAATACGTATCATGTATCCTCCACTCCTGGAGATGGTCAGGGGGCCAGAGCCGGCTCTGCGGTGATAAGGGGGTCCCATGAGGGTCAGTGCTGCACGTATTTTGTTTCCTGGAGAATTTAGCCCAGGTCGAGGGGCCCGGGGACTTTCCTTTCCTCCTGGGAAGATTTCTCATCATGTTGTAAAAATGTAAATTTAAGTCTGCAGCAGGGCCTTGGGGAGCTGGTGTTTCCGCTCAAATTAGAATGCCTCGGCCTCGTCACAGGGGTGCAGGGAATGGCTCTGCGTCTGAGGTGACAGTGGCCCCCGAAGCCGGCCGTCCGCCCGACCGGCTGCCTGCTCTCCTCGGACTCCTGAAGCAGCAGACGTCTTTCCGTCCGGAGCCGTGTGCGAGGGGGCGGACCCTGGGCCCAAGTGTTCCGGAAGCTTCCTTCTCGCCTGTGATATTGGAGAATCCTGTTATCCCAAAGCCCTCTGCCTCTGAGGGGCTCTTGGGGCGGCCTTGTCTTCCATGTTTCCAGCTAGAGAGTGTTGGGGGACGGTGCTCCAACTCCTCCTCAGTGTTTCCAGAAATAGACACTGAGGGACGACTCTGCGGAGGCGACGGGCCCCCCCACCAGAGGGGAGTGGATGTGCCTGTGGATTTATGGCCGTGAGATGGACGTGCTCCATGCCCCCTCTGCCCTCCTTCAGGCAGGTTCTCACGGGGGTGCTGGCGGGTACCCCCGGCTGGCGGGGTGCTCCGGCTTCTCGCCTTGTGGGGCCTCTTGTCCAAGGATGATGGTTGTTTTGAGGACGAGGACAGGTTCCCTTCGCTCCAAGGTGGCTGCTGGCAGGCTGTGCACGGGGGCCCGGCCACCCACCATGCCACCCCTCGCCCAAATTTGCCAGAGCCCAACGGATCAGGAACGAAGTCATTATAATAAAAAGAATAAATATGCTGGGTGAAAAATGGATTATTAATTCAAGCGGTGCCCTCCGTCCCAATAATAAATGACCTAGCATTAGGGAAAGCTGGTCGCTAAATTAAAACGAATGTGGGAAGGTGCCCCCCAGCGCGGGAGCCCACGGCCGGCCGGTCCCCCCCACCCCCCCGAGCCCCAGCCCCAGCAGCTCCGATGACAGATTCTCAAGCCCAAACTGACAGCTCCTCAAAACCTGCCGAAGAAAGCCAGCATTAATTAAGTCATTGCTGGACTGTAATTTCCTTGAGAAGTAAAAAATTCTCACACAAGAAAAGGTTACAGAGACCTTTTCTGTGTCAAAATTACCATGCCGCATGAATATTAACGCTCTTAATGAAGACAACCTTTTTTTCATCAAGAAGGTTCTGGAGCCAAACCTGAAGTCTCACTCCGTGGGTCTCACAGTCTCGGGAAGTCGGCACAATGCGGTTTTTCCGTTAAAGCCCACATTCCCCCGCCCTCCGCATGCAGAATTACAGGTGCGCCCGGGCACGGTGGGCGCCCAGGAGGGGGGAACTCAGCCCAGACCCCAAACTGCACCCACGGTTCTGAGACTGATGGCGCCCCGGTCGGCCTCTGGAGGACATGGGTGGGCCTGGCTGCCCCCCGGTCAGCCTCTGGAGGACATGGGTGGGCCTGGCTGCCCCCCGGTCGGCCTCTGGAGGACATGGGTGGGCCTGGCTGCCCCCCGGGCACCCACAGGCGGGCCTGGGCGGAGCAGGGTCTGGGTGGGACCCTGGCAGCGTGTCCTGCTTTTCCTTTTTGAGATGCAATGGAATGATTTCTCCTGGAAAGGACAATGTCCCCTCCCCTTGCCCAAGCCCTTTGCATCTGGGGATACCATTAGGCGGGATAATTTGGAGGTTCTCAATGGAGCATTTTAGCACCTGTGATGAGTCCCCAGATGTCAGTGTGATTATTAATAATAAGCCAATGAAATATCTTGACTTCATTGTTTTGGTTATTGTCTTCCCCGTTCTTCTGGCCCCTCACCTTATACAAAGGCTGAAAAGAGAAACGTGGGTGCTAGTGGGGCACAGAAGGGGGGTCCCGGCGCACGTGGGAGGCTTGGTGCTGCCCCGAGGCCCCTGCGGGCTAAGCGATGACTTGTGAAGGCAAACTTAGGAGCTCACTGGTCGTGTGGAACTTGTTTGTTCTGACTCGCGAGCGCACCGGGGGACTGCTGCCTTCAGGATCTGTTCTGTGAGCCCCTGGCAGCATCCAGAAGCCTCTCTGGGCTGAGCTCGCAAACCGTGGCCGTGCGGGGGGCAGCGAGTCCCTCCCTCCCCCGGAGCCCCGGGACTGATCACGTCTGCAACTGCAGGGCCCTTCGTTTCTTACCCATTAGTCATGTGTGACGTCATAAAGGTTGTGGCTAACCAGTAATAATAAATCTGGCTGTTTCGGTTGAGCCATATAATACCCTGTGTATATTTAAAAGGTAAGCCGTGATATATAGTTATGGGTGCTGATGTAATAGCTATTAGATTTATAATATGTCGAAGGAGCATAATTTTATTATAAAGAGCAGTGGTTTACAATCTTATTATTGTTTATTACTGGCGTCGGGACAGGGCCATGAGCACCAGGTTGCAACTAGGTGATCCATAAACGTCATTGGCTTTGCCAGAATGGCTCCTTGGTTGGAAAGCAGAGCCCCTGCCCAGAGCTCGATGCCGTCGAGCTATGCCCCTGCTGTCGGGAGCGTGTCCCCGCCCAGAGCAGGGGTGCCCGCCTGTGCCCTTGGAGACCCCAGCCTGCAGTTCTGCTCCCAGGAAATGAGCAGAGGGAACAAGGTGCGTGTGAAGGTCGAGCGGAATCCGACGGTCGTTTTTCTTACCACACGAGGCCGAGGGGGCCAGGGGAGCGCGTCTGCCGCGAGTCCTGTCTCCCCCACTGGTCTGCAGGCTGTTTTTTCACTGAATGTCCCCCACGAGGTTGTCCACTGGCCCTGGGAGAGGATGACAGAGTTGGGACCATCCCTGTTGGGGCACATGGGGTGGAAAATGAAACCACACCCATAGACACGCGTCTGTGAGCCGCCCTCCTCCTTGTCACTGCGGGGCTCCGTGGCTCAGTGGCTTGGGGTTCTCTGAGCAGGCTGATGGTGGGGGGTCTCCTGCTGGAGCATCCCGCGTGGGGGGCCATTCCCTGGGGCCCCGGAGGTGGAGGAGGCCATCAGGGAGAGGGGACAACTCGGGGCAAGCCGCTCGGGGAAAACCAGTGTTTTACTTACAGGAGAATTCATATTTTGCACAATTCTCCACATCTCAGGTCTGAACTGAAGTGGTAAAAATAGGGGCGCCTGTGTGGCTCAGTCAGTTGGGCGTCTGCCTTTGGCTCAGGTCATGATCCTGGGGTCCTGGGATCAAGTGCCGCATCAGGCCCCCTGCTCAGCGGGGAGCCTGCTTCTCCCTCCGCCTCGGCTCCCCCTGCTCGTGCTCTCTCTCTCAACTAACTAAATAAATAAAATCTTTTTTTTTCATTAGTTGATCTTGTGGAAAGAGGGGGAGCTCCTCGTCTTCTCAACGTGACGAAGGTTCAGGATGAACCTCACTCACTCACTGTTCTCTGCAGTGATGCTTTGCGCTTGCGGAGTGTGACGTGAACAGTCTGTGCAGACGTTTCATTCTGGGCACCCCCGGCTCTGTCGGAAGCAGGGCCTTCTCCTGGGTGGACCGCTTTCCACCTTGGCGTTTGCAAGCCCCGGTGGACCAGCCGGTCTGTGGACAATCGTCCTGTCTGAATTAGCAGCTTGGCGTGCCACATTTCAGTGCCCACTTGCACGCACAATGACCCTCCCGAGGGGCTGACAGAACATCACCCAAAACTTGTTGTGCCTACTCTTCGCTGTTTACGGGCCGTAGCAGCCGCTGGGGCCCTGATCTACCTTTGTGGAAACCAGAAGCATTATCTTCCAATCTACTGGTCTGGTTTCTATCCTCTCCACTTTCCAGGGGGAAGCAATGCATGACAAGGACCCAATTCAGCCTCCAAAATACTAGGTCCTCAGTGAATCCTTGTCAGATTAAAGGGGACGAATTAGTCAGTTCTGTTTATACTGAAATGATGAGCCACGTGGTTGGCTTGGGGGCAGCCCTATGCAACCGGGCCCAGCCCTCCAGGGCGGAAGACGCCGATGCCACCACGACACAGAGGATCTGGGCCTTCCGTTCCCCCCCGCAGCGTGGCCCCCTGCGGCCCCTTGAGGGCTGGCCGGTCCCCTTCGTTGGCCTTTCCTGCCCAGCAAGAGCCCCGGCTCACGGCGCGTCCCCCCGGACAGGAATGAACCAGCCTGGCGACACACCCACGCGGTCCCACACAGGAATGTGACGTCCTGAGTGTGTTGACGGGTGCTCTCTGAGATTTAATAATCATGAACTCCGCCCAAACTACGCATGCTCTAAAATGGCAATTTTAATATCATGGACCTGGTGACATTTACACACCACTTGAACTTTACTTCCGTGGTTTATATATTACCATCTGCGATCCTTTAGAAATGTGGCTTCCGAGTAGTTTATTCTCCATCTCAGAATTATTTCTGGACTTGGATGCGATCACATTCCGCCGGCTGGCAACAGTTTTAAACTCGTAACGGTTCCCATAGAATATTCTATTTCGAGGTGATGCTATTGTGTGTGGTCATTTTCAATAAAAATAAAACAGTGAAATAATGTTTCTATACCCCTAATGGAGGTGAAAAATAAATCCTCGGGTCTGCAGAGTGAGACCCAGAGAATTACTCCCACGCTGCGGCAGCAGAGGGGGCCTCCTCCCGCACCCCAGGCTCTGGGCCCAGGACAGCAGCATCTTCCACACTAGTGCGAGGCTGGGGGCCAGAACTACCAGCTGCTCCCGGTGGCTAGTTGGGGACCCTCCTATTTTGTGTGGTCCCCCCGCCACCTCTTTCATTGGGGGAGCATGAGAAGCAGCAGAAGAGGACGGGTGGGGGGGATCTTACGGCCCTATTGCTACCCCTAAGGGTAAACGGTATTCAGAGATGGCGCCCTGGGGGGCCCCAGCCCACGCGGCAAACCCTGGTCTGTCCTGCACCCACGGTCGAACAACAGACTCCCTTTAAAAAGTAGACCGCGACCCTGTGGGAAGGAGGAGCTGCACGCACATCCACACTCGGGCTCGGACACGGCCCCGAGCACCCCGTGTTGCATGTGAGGGATCCGTGCCCCCCCACGAAGCCGCGGGCCCCTCCCTGTGAGCAGGACCCCACGAGACGACCCTCTCCCGAACCCGCACACACACACTGCGGGCTGTTTGCGCTGTGCCCACACGCGGGCTTCCCGCAGAAGGGGACATGGTCACTCTCCTCTTCGACGCCGGCCTGAAGTCAGGGGCCATGAGGACCAGACCCCACTTCGTTTTGCCGAGTGCCGAGCTCGGCTGCCCGCGTCTCCACCTGCGACCCAGTGTGACGTTCTTCCGTGGACGTACCTGAGACGTGTCCTCTGGTCGTCTGCTTGGTGTTGCTCACTTAGGGGTGTGGAAGGACAATCCCTGAGCCAGGATTAAATCCCAGCCTCCAGGCCCTTGGGAAAATCACCCCACCTGGGCATTCCCTCCTCTGTCGGAGGGTCGCTGCCCAGCTCTAAGCCTGTCGCCACAGCCGTTCCTCAGCCTCTGGGTTCTGTTCCAGACGATCGCACTCTTCCCACTTGGAAGGCGCGCTCCCATCCGCACACGGTGGGGTCAAACACACAAGCTCATGGCTACTGCCATACCCCCCGTGGCCTGGAGGGTCCATGGGATGGGGACACACCCCTGCAGGGGCTGCCCTGGGCAGGACACTGGGCTCCGGGTGCCATTTGGCTGGTGGGGGGGACGCATCTTAGCCGCACCACCAGACGCGTGCGGCTGCCTCACTCCCCTCTTACGCCGTCCGTCAAAGACAGTGCCCAACTCAGTACTAGGGGCTGCGTCCCTCATGACTGGGGCTCTGCCCGCCTCTGCTCCTTTGTTGGGTACCTGTCCCGATGCCTCAGGCAGAGAACTGCCCAGGAGACCCTTCCCGCTGCCGACGCAGAAAGTCGGTGCGGGAGGGGGGACAAGAAGAGTCACCCGTGGGCTGGGGGGTGGGGGCTGCAGGTGGAAGAGGTCAAGTGTAGCCGGCAGCCAGGGGATCCAGGGGCAGGTGGTGTCCGGCCCTGGACAGTCCGTGTGCTGCCATCTTGTCCTTGGGCCTGCACGTTTGGGCAGCCTATGTGGAACTGGAGTCTTCTGTGATGTCACCGAATGCAGTGGTTTCCTTATGATGTTGGGGGGAAAGCATGTCCCTTGAACATGAAGGGCCATTCATCACGAGCAGGGTGAGGTCGTGCCCACGAGATTGGTGAGCCTCACCACAGGAGCAAAGCACAGTCCACTAACCCTGGTGCGCACTGGTCCTTCGGGCATCCGGGAGCAGGGGGACGGAGACCTCCGGGGCACATCAAGCGCCGGCTCCAGGGCCTGGCTCTGCAGGGCTCCCTGCGGCGCCTACTGGCCCTTCTTAGCTTCCCCACGACTGAGCCCTCCCTATCCATGTCATTCTCGGGCTGCGACGGGGGCCCCGAAAGTAGGACTGTAACCCACAGCAACTAAAGGGCTGGGATTCAGCAAGAGACCTAGAACCAGAAGCCAGAATCAGTGCCCCATGCGAGATCGTAGAGTTCATCAATACGAAATTCTGACCCAATTGGATACCATTCGGAAAATACGAAGTCCGATTCCTTTCTTACTCTTCACACAAAAATAAACTCAACATAAAATAAATCATAAAAGGGTCACCCGAGTAGGCACAGTCGATTAAATGTCCAACTCTTGATTTTGGGTCAGGTCAAGATCTCAGGGTCCTGGGATCAAGCCCCGCATCGGGCTCTGTGCTCAGTGTGGAGTCGGCTTGAGATTCTCTCTCCCTTTCCCTCTGCCCCTCATGTGCAATCTCTCCCTCTCTCAAATGAATAAATAATATTTAAAGAATCATAAAAGTACTTAAAAATAAGAATTATATGTAGTATTAGAAAAAAGTCCTTTCTTAGCAAAATATAAAATCGAGGAGTCAAGGAGACCTGCAGAACAGTCTGAGAGGTGTGACTGCACCAATCGTTTACCTCCCTGTGTTGGAAGGACACCAAAAAAAGTTGGAAGGTAACTGACAATGGGAAAGTATTTGCAACATAGTTACCAAGAGTTAATTTCTACACTCTATAAAGAGCTTTGAAAATCAATTTAAAAATACAAAGAACTCAATGGAAAAAAAAGAACAGAATATTAAGACTGGCCAATGAACATACAGAAGTGTGTACAACTGCATCTAATACTTTAGAAATGGTGTCTCAAATGATTTGTGTGTGTGTGTGTGTGTGTGTGTGTGTGTATGCATAACTATATATATATATATACTATATATATTGTCATACTATATACACTATTTTTTTCCAAGTGACTTTATTTTTTAGAGCACTCTATGTAATATATATAACTACTCAGGTTGTACAGTTTACAAGTTATGTTTATAGGCCATTGGTGGGATGTTGTTGCAACTTGTTTTGGAAAGTGATTGAGCTAAATCTGCTTACATTAAAAGATACATGCTTTCTTGTTTGTTAATGCTAAAAAAAAAAGTTTCATTTTCTTTTCAAATGCTACTTCTGCAATAAAAAAAAAGCAGAAGAAATATTTTAAGCTTATTGGATGGAAAATAAGTTTTTCTGTTTGGGTTTCCATACAGAACTCATCTGGGTGGAACTCGTTTGAAGAAAATTCAGTGTTTCTCAGTGCGAAAACTCAGTGTTTTTGCCCACCCCCAAGCAGTAATTAAATAGGAGTCGTGTATTTGGTGATCTGTAGGACCTACAGTCAAGTCTTTAAATAACACCTCCAAGACCTCCAAGACCTCCAATAAGACCTCCAAGATGTCTTGAAATCATTTAGTTTGGGATCACTGACACCTTTTAGTGCTAAAATATTGAAAGTTGCTGCCCATGAAAGATCAATCAGACATGAAGATAAACCTTCGTTTCAGTCTTTGTGCAAGTCAATCAGAAAATAATTATTTTACCAAAACTTAATTTATCTCTGATTATGAAAAGCCCGTGGGTATACACTTCCCATCCCTCTTGAATACCATACAGAATCCTATTGCTTCATCTCCATCAACAACTATGCCAAAAGTTGTGACCAGATTGGAGTGATTTTTCCACACAACCCTCCTTTTGTGCAAAAGGGAAAGGTTTAGGGCAGTTTGCCTTCCTTCTCTCAACACTGATGCATCCACCCACCCTCTGTCCATCCAGTGTTTCTTGGTGCCTGTAGGAGGCTGGTGCTTGGCACTGGGAGAGAAGAGAATGGGACAGGTCCTGAGGCTCAAAAGAGGTCTCCTGAAGAGTGGTCTGTTTATAACTGACAACACAGTGCGTGTTTCAGGCGGTCTGGATGCTGGGGTGCTTTAGAACATGGTCAACTTTTTCTACAAAGCACCAGAATGTCAATGTTTTAGGCTTTGTTGGCCAGATGGTCTCTGTCACAGCTACTCAACATTGTCGTTGTCCCACAAAAGCAGCCGTAGAAAATACGTACACATCACACTCACTGGTGCAGACCTAGAAGCCTCCCCTCTGAGATCAGGAATAAGACAAGGGTGCCTGCTAGTCCCACTCGTCTTCAGCAGAGCCCTGGAAGTCCTCGCTGGAGCAATCAGGCAGGAAAAAGAACTAACGGGCATCGAATCAGAAAGAAGCAAGTGAAATGATCTGTTTGCAGATGACATGATCTTATATATAGAAAACTCTGAAGACGCCACAGAAAACTGTTGGAGCGACTACACAAGTCTCGTAAAGTTGCAGGATACAAAATCAACATACAGAAATCGGTGGTATTTTCACACACTACTCTGAAAAGGAAATCAGAAAAATCCCCTTTGCAATATCATCAAAAAGAAGAAAATACTTCGGAAGGCGTCTAACCCGGGAGGTGGAGGACCTGTGTGCTGACATTCTCAGTCCATGATGACGGCATTGACCCTGGAGCTCCTCAGCGGCCTGATTCCAAGCAGTCGCTGCCCCACGGCTGCTCTAATCATGGATGATCAGGGCGTGTTCTCTCATGGGGACGGCAGCAATTCCGCTCAGCCTCTGTGTTGATGGACCAAGAGCAGAGCCAGTCAGTGAACCGCATTTCAAAGCCCGAAGAGGAAAGGTCACATCACGCTGGTGCCTCAGTGGGCAAAGCACAGAACAAGGCTCCTGTTCTGCACCTCTCCTTGGTGATCCTGCTTGTCTCTACCTGGGTCTCTCTTGTGTGGCTGGGTATCCATTTCCTCCTGCGTTAAGGGAAGAAATTGTCTAGAAATTGCCAGTGGTTCCGAACACGGTTTCCCAGCCATGGAACCCTTTATTCAAGTGAGGTGCTGGTTGGGGCCTGACTTTGCCAGGACCTCTTTGACAGGAGGCCACAGAGTGGGTCATCTCTGACCCTCTCCCAGGTCTGGAGGCAGGCAGCCGGAGGTCATGGTGTCGACAGGGCTGGTTCCTTCCAAAGCTGGGACAGGGCACCGGCTCCAGGCTCTTCTGAGCTTCTGTGGTTTGCCAGGGCTTCTTGGTGCTTCCCGGCGTGTCTGTGCACCACCCCGATTTCTGCCTCCATCGTTACGTGGTGTTCTCCCCACCTGCGTCTGGGTCCGACTTCCTCTTCTTGTGAGGACACCTGTCACACTGGATCAGGGACCATCCTGATGACCTCATCTTAACTAACGACATCTGTGTAGACCCTGTTTCCACCTAAGTCTTCTTTCTGAGGTTCCAAGGCTTAGGACTTTATCACTGTGAATTTGTGGGGGACACAATTCAGCCCATAACATTTGGAAACACATGACATTGGCTTTGAAACACAGATGAAACGAAGCTGCTTCAGTTGCAATGGAGCAGAACACCCAGACGACCTGGCCCCCTTCGCCCCAGTCCTGGATGAAGATCTTTAGGCATCTCTTCAGGGCATCTCATCACAAGTTCAAAACTTACCTGACTTGTGCAATGAAGAATTGACCTCACCCAAAAAGACATTTGACTTTTGCCCTTGTCTCCTGGGAGGTGCTCTCTAGAAGGAGGGTCTTTGTTTACTTGGGGACCTGGACTCTCTGGGCAGCCTAGCGATTTATGGTGGAGACATCCAGCCACGGAGTATGCACCTGACCTCCAAACTGGCTGGGGTCTAAAGGTCATCCTGGGTGGGCACTCAGCAATGTCAAGTTATCAAGCCCCATAAAACTCTGGACCCTGGGGCTGGGGTGACCTCCTCTGGTGGGTGACACCCCATGCGTGTGGTCACACACCACCGCTGGCTGCTGGAAGAAAGGTCCTTGGCCCCATGGGGAGAGGGACACCAGATACACAGGTCTCTTCTGGACTCCCCCCCACGTCTCTTCCCTGGGTGGATTTTCCTCTGTGCCCCTTCTCTGTCATAAACCATCGCTGTGCGTGTAACAGCTTTCCGTAGGTTCTGAGAGTCCTTCCAGCAAATCGTCAGATGCGAGGAAAGTTCTAGAAACCCACAAACACTGCAGTTGTGTCAGAAGCGAGGGCGGTCCTAGCGGGCTGCTCCCCAGCTTCACTAGGCTGGAGAATCTGTTGTTGCTGTCGCTGTTAATGGAGAATTTACAAACCTGCAACGTAGACAGAATGGTGCAATGACTCGCCAGGTACCCACCCCCATGTCCCTAACAGACCAGAGCCAGTCACATCCTTGCCCCTTTGCACCCACGCCTCGAGTCCCCTACCCTGTATTAGTTATGTGGAAGCAAATCCCATACATCATTTTACTTCCTGATAAATGTTCTTTAACTTCTTACCTGCCTTAGTCACTTTCATTCTGCCTTTTTTCTCCCTTCCACGTTGCTCTCCGGAGCAGCCTCTGATTTCCTCCGCCCATCCCGTGGCAGCCCACTCATAGCCTTCATCAACCACTCCTTCTCCCCGTCTCCTCTCTTACACTTGGTCAGAATGTGGGGGTGAGTGGAAACTTGATTTACAAAAAAGAAATCATTTATACTTGGTTGATAATTTCAAGATCAGATAAATTGGGAAAGAGAACAAAAACTAAGTTATCTCTGTTTTTCCTGTGGTCTTTCTTTTCTCGCCCTCTCCTCCCACCGTGGCCTCCCCCCTTCACTGGGGTGTAATTAATAAGTGAAAAAAAGCGGTGACCAGATACGCATACACATTGTGGAAGATTCCCCCCACCGAGCTGGTTAGCACGGCATCACCTCGCGTGTTTACCTTGCTGGTGTGTGGAGAACGGAGGTTCTGCTCTCTCAGCCCATTTTGGGGATGCCCGGCCGCCTTACTGAGTACAGTCGCCTTGTTTGACGTTACATTCTCAGGCCTTACTCATCTGAGAAGTGCAAGTTTGTGCCTTTCACCAACCTCTTCCTATCCCTCACCCTGGCCCTCGGCAACCACATTTAAGGTCTTTCTTTTCCTTAAACCCCTGCATCCCCCCTCCTTAACCAATGGCATCCAATCGGAAAAGGAAAGTCATTCTGCCCGTCTTAAACCCGCGTGGGTAGGGGGTCATCCTCAAAGGTGGTGTGGCTGCTGAGACTCCATCAGAGGAACACACGGCGTTCAGAAACGTAGCCCTGGGCTCCGGATCTCTGAACAGCATCGTCAGGGAGTCGGCTGCATCTGAGAAACATCCAGGTTTGCACTAGACTCTTAGTTTTCTAGGGTTTGGAAGGATCGCCAACTCTTCGGAAAAATGGAACTGAAGGTGAGCAGCCTCAAAAGGAGACAGCTCTATGAATGGAGCTTAGTTGCACAACGACAAGTCAAGGTCAAAGGAAAGCAAATTTTGCAAATATTTATCATGGAAGCAAGACTATTTGCCATCTATTGAGTGTTTGGATTAGTGCTTTATAAACAGTGTTGCGTTTGCTCTTCTCAGCCGGCCTCCGCGGTGGGTCATTAGGAGACAGAAACAATCAATGAGCCTAAGAATGTCAGACCCCAAGTCTGGTTCTTTGCCTGATGGGGAGGTGGCCCACCAGACGGGTGCGGGTTTTGGAAACTCAGTTTTGGAAACTCACTTGATTCCTCTGGGAATCCGGGGTCCAGTCCCCCCACCCCACCCCCAGGAACAGGTCCATGCTCAGGGCACAAGAGGCTCTTCTGCCTTCCCTGCCTTTCAAGGTAGAGGCCTCAGTTCCCTGAGAGAACTGGAGAGACACAGACAGTTCTTAAAAACAGGATTAACGGAGGTGACTGCTGAGCGCGCTCAGCGCAGACGGGTCGTGGGGCCGAGGCGCCGTGGGGAGCCAGGTGCCTCCCAGAAGAAGGAGCGGAGAGAAGATTAAAAGCAACGGTCCTGCTGTTTCGCCACCTGACATTGACCATGCAAAGGCTCTCCCCTCGCTGGCCTCCTCCCTACCGCCCAGGCAGGGGCTGGGCTCGCCCCCATTTCAAAGACAGCAAACCCGAGGCCTGTGGGACAGCGGCTGCCAAGCACCTGGAGGAGGAGCAGGGAAGTTGGGGCTGCGGGCGGGGAGGGTCCCTCCATCCTGCGGGGGCGTGCAGCCTGCCCCTCCCATTGCCCCCCGACTCCCACCCTGGAGTGGGCATCCCCGGCGTCCACGTGGGAGCAGCCCCCCCCCGTGACGTCCACGTGGAAGCAGCCCCCCCCCGTGACGTCCACGTGGAGCAGCCCCCCCCAGCGTCCACGTGGGAGCAGCTCCCCCCCACGTCTGCGTGGGAGCAGCCCC
>JAQQSY010001240.1:0-14533 GCA_028646535.1 Procyon lotor | reverse complement strand
CCCCCCCCCCCCCCCCCCCCCCCCCCCCCCCCCCCCCCCCCCCCCCCCCCCCCCCCCCCCCCCCCCCCCCCCCCCCCCAGCCCTGGCAACTGCTCTTCTAGTTTCTGTCTCCGTGGATTTGCCTGCTCTGGGCCATCAAGTCAACAACACGTGGCCTCTGTGTCTGGCTCGTTTCCTCTCAGTGTCGTGCTTCCGAGGCTCATCCCCGTGGTGGCGAGGGTCAGCGCTTCGCTCCGCCCTGGGGGACTGCTGGTCCCCTGCATGGCTGCCCACGGGCTCTCTGCTCCACCGCCCCAGACTCAGGCCAGGCTCTGTCTCTTTGGAAAAGGGCGTAGGTCCCGATCCTCACTGGACCAGGAGACAGGTCCTGTCCCCGTGCCCTGTCCCCGTACAGGAGTCACAGGGAAGGACCAGGGCAGAAGGCGGCCTGGTACCCCTGCCTTTGCTCCAGCTGGATGACAGAAGGACCAGACTGCATCCCGGGGCTGCTGGGGGCCCCAAGGTCTAGCATCACGAGGCTCCGAGGTCGGTGATGCTCCGACCACTCCCCGAGCCCGGGCTGTCGGGGGCACTGGGGCTGGCGCTCCCCAGCCACACCTGCCCAAGGGGAGCCGGGGAGCAGGGCGGCGGACAGATGTGCATCTCTGATGGGAGACGCCGACTCCAGCGCCCCGAACAGCCCGCCCGCCCCCAGTGAATGGGGCGATGCCAGACCAAGTTCCTACAAATACGCTTCCTCTCTTCCTCCTGCCGATCACCCGTCTGACGGTCCGTCCATCCTTCTGTCCACCCATCCATCCTCCCTTGGTTGACCTGTCCCTCTAAGACTCGACCATTACCCGTCCATCTGCCCATCCTTTTCTCCAGCCCCCCCCCCATTCATCAGTCTCAAATCATCCATCTGTCTGTCCACCCATCCATCCCTCCATCCACTGGTCTCTCGTGTGGGCGACGCCATCCCTGTTAAATCAAGGGCTATGTGATGTCAGCGCCCTGCCTGGGAGGGGCACGAGGTTGGGCACGAGGTCAGCCAACGGGGGGAGGCTGGTCCAGCAGGGCCACGGAACAGGGGGCCTGAGGAGCATGGCAGGGACCTCAGGCCCTGGAGAGCCAGGCGAGGCCGTGGATACCGGGGCGGGAAACCCCGGGGAAAGGGGTGTGGCCCTGCATGACTGAGACCGGCCGGTGGGGCCCGGGCCGCGGGGACACGCCTGGCACCCCCAGGTTCAGGCCATTCCCACGCCACACCTGCCCTCCCAGGGCTGGTCCCCTGCACTCAATCCTGCCCACGCCAGCTGCAGGATGGCGGCCCGGGAGACCCCGGTCGTCGCCCCCCCCACCCCATGCCTCTGCCCGGCCCCCCGCAGAGATGTCCCCACGTGGCCGGAAGCCGGGGGGCTGGGCCAGCTGTAAATGACAGGGTGTGGCTCGGCTTGTCATGCTGCTTCTTTTTTTGTTAAAGTTCAAGTCTGTTGGACTGCGCTGAGCATGAGGTTTGGTCTAAAATAAACCCGGAGGTGCGTCAGTGTGTGGGCTGGCTCTGCAGGCTGGAGGCCGGCTCCGCAGCGGGGTGGGGGGGTGGGGGCTGGGGCCACCTGCTGCCATGCGGTCCCAGCACTTTCCCCTCCTGGGAGCCCCGGGCACGGAAGCCAGCCCCGGCTCGGAGGCGCGGAGCAGGGGGCTCGAGGGCCCACTCTGCCTGGCGCTGGGCGGCCATGCTCCATTTCCCCCGCGAGCACGGGGGGTTCTCAGCTTGGCTGGGGAGTCAGGCACCCCCGATTTGGCTGTGACTTCTGCCGGGGAGCTGTGGGGGCAGAACAAAGCAGAGGCGCTTTCTCCCCCGAGGAGTCGAACGCAGCATTTCCTGAGCGCCTGTGAGTGGCTGGCGGGCTCCGTACTGCACCCCAGCTACGAGAGGCACTCCCTGGGGAGGCTGGGGAGGGGGCTGGAGCACGTCCTGCTCCTTCTCTTCTCTTCTCTTCCCTGGGGGCTCCCAAGCACTGGGCTTCCAGGTTCTGGCTTGACCGTGTCTGGCCAGCAGGGGCTTGGTGGGGCAGGGACGGCCAGGACCCTGGGCAGTGGCTACCCTCCCATTCTTCTGTCCTGCTGTAAGCCTGATATTGTTTGGGGCAGCAACACCCCCAGGTTCTAAAATGAATAATTTCCTGGCTTCTCTCGAAATTGTGGGGAGATGCATAGCACCATTCTAGCCAATGAGGTGCAAGTGCAAATTGGCTGGGAATTTCCAGGAAAGTTTGGCTTTTCTAATGTAGGTGCCAACCTGTCACTTCCTTTGGCCTTTTTGCCTGGAATGCGGATGTTATGGCTGGACCTTCAGCAGCCATCTTGTGACAGTGAGGTAATGGCCAAGAGTATTTAAGCTATTGTATCCTTGACCTGTTGAATTAATGCCTTTAACTATTGACCTCCAGATTTAAAGACCGAATAACCTCCAATTTCTTTTAAAGCATCTGTTTACTTCAGTCATCATTACTCCCTATGCCCTCGGGCGCTACTTTCTTACAGCATTATGCTCACAGCACTGACAAGAAGTCAGAAAGATCAATCATTAATATATACCCCAGCTCTTCGGGAAGGCTGGGCCCTCTCCTCTCCTCTCCTCAGCCAAGAGAAGAAACCCAGCCCTCCGAGACAGGACTGGCCCCTCCCCACATGTCTTTCCTGATGTCTCTCTGTGGACATCCTTCCCTTCTTGGCAGCCCCCCCACCGAGCTGTGTGGCCGGCACAGCTGGGCCTCGGCCTGTCACCCTGGATGTGTTTACTGTGTGGGTTCCAGCTGGCCCAGGGGGTCAGGGGTTCCTGTTTGTCACATGGTGCAGGTAGTATGCCGACAAGGTGTGTGCCCAGGTGGTCCAGGGCCAGGGGAAGGCGAGGAAGACCCAGAGGGCCAGAGGGTGGCCAGGCATGAGGGAGTGGGTGCTGCAGACGTGTGAGCTGGAAAAGGTGGGGAAGCATCCCCAGTGAACAGCCTGAGGAAGGCCAGACATAGCAGGAGGGGCCAGTGAGGGCTGTGGGAGGCTGGTGGGCAGACTGGGAGAGTTCCAGGGCAGACAGAGTGGTTAAGGAGGGAGGTGGGCTCCAGGAGGGAGAAGGAAGCTAGGACGATTGCAGTAGTCTAGGGGAGAACAGTGGTGCCTGCTTCTCTGGCCGAGTCTCTCCCACCCCAGCAGGTGGCAGAGCCTGCCCCTCATATTCCCCGTGGGCCCCTCCCCTGGAGCCCCTGCAGGGGTCTCCCCAGTGACCCCCAGAATCTAGGCCTGATAGACCAAGGAGAGCTTGATGCCCCCCAGAATCCATGTCCGTGCCCTAACCCTAGCACCTGTGACCCATTGGGAAGAACAGTCTTTGCAGATGTAACTAAGGCAATGATCTCAAGACGGGGCTGGATTTCGTTAGGGTGGGCTGGGAGCCCAAAGTCAGGTGCCCCCAGGAGAAGCAGGAGAGAGAGGATGCACGGAGTGGGAAGGCACGCGGAGGCAGAGAGCGGAGGGGTGGAGGGACGCGGCTGCCAGCCAGGAATGAGCGCTCGGGGCCGGAAGCCGGAAGCGGCAGGTGGAGCCGCTGGGGGGAACAAGGCCCTGCTCACACCCTGATTTCAGCCCGCGATGCCGGGTTTGGACTTCCGGCTTCTGGAACCACGCGAGAATAAATTCAGCTTGTTCTAAGCTCCCTGGTCTGTGGTGTTCTGCTGTGGCCCCCCCAGGAACTCACACACTCCTACTGCTCAGTGCGGTGAGGCGTCAGGCACGTGGCTGGCCTGGCCTCCATCCCCAGGGCCCCCTCGGCGGCAGGGACTGGGGGGTGCGGAGCTGGGGCAGTCGTCCTCAGCTCTGCCCTAGGGGCCATCGCACGGGGCACCCAGGTCAGTCGCCTGCCCGGCAGGCATCTCGGGGCCCCCGAGGGGGGTTTGAAGCGGCCAACTCACCGTGGCTGGCGCTGAGCCCAGCCCTCACTCGGCCCCCCGGTCCTGCTCCAGCACACCCTCGGTGAGCAGAGACCCTGAATGTGGGCGAGTGGGGGTCAGTGTGCCACCCCCGCCCAGCCAGCAGACCCCACGGGGCCCCTGGGAACGTGCCCTCCAGATGGCCTCTCCACACCTCCCCTGGCCCGCTCGGCTACTCCCTGAGCCTCTGTCCCGGAGCAGAGCTGCCCCCCCGCCCCTTCCAGACAGCACGCGGGGGACGCTCAGGACGGGGCCAGGTCAGAGCCCACAGCTCACGCAGGGTCCTGGGGGAGCTCTCCCGGCCACGAGCTGACACTAAGGAAGCGGCCCCTTTACTGTCCCAAAAAATGATCATTCAGGTTCTTGGCCTTGGTTGGCACTGAGTCAGGGCCGAAGGAGGGAACTGGGGTGACATTTCTAAAGCCCAGGTAACTTGTGTTCCGGTGATGGAGAGGCCCCTTGTGGATGAGACCCAGCGGCCGGGCCAGAACTCCACGGGCAGAGCTCACGACGGCAGCGACGGTCTGCCCGAGAGTGGGGGACCCCCCTGGGTGCTGCCTGCAGCCCCTCCCCCTGCAACGAATCACTGGTCCCTCAGTGGGGACGACCCCGTCCATGGGGAGGTTCCTGAGCCCTGGGCCGGCCACAGGAAGCCTGCCCACACAGCCTGGCCGCTCCCTCGGTGCCCACGCACTCTTGCCCTACATGCAGTGCTAACCGTGGGGCCCCCTGGGGCCCTGCTCCCAGGGGCGAGCAGCAGGACGTCAAGCAGGAGGAACGGTTGCGCACCGGCCAGCACATGGGTGCCACACAGAAGGGCAGAGAGGGCCCCGGGGCCGACCTGACAGCACGGAGCCCAGAAGGGGGCAGTCACGGTGGGCTCGGCCCCTGCCGCGCCCACAGCCAGGACCTGCTCTGGGTTCCAGCAGTTGGAGCCCCGACCCGGAGGGCCGGTTCCCAGGACGGGTACGCAGAGCCCGGGGCCCGAGACTGGGATGATCCGGCTCGGTCCGGAGGCCGGACGTGCAGAGTCGGGGTGTGGGCGGGGGCGGAGGGCTTCTGTTCTAGGCCCTCCTCCAGCCTCTGGCGCTTTGCTGGCCATCTGTGGGGCCCTCTGGTTTGTGGACACGTCCCCCAGCGCCGCGTCCACGTTCCTATGAGTCCGGGGCATGGGGCTCGTAGGCTGCGGGGTCTCAGTCTCTGGCCAGCGCCGGCAGCCACCTCTGCACGCTCACCCGGCAGGGACCGCCCAGCGTCCGGGTGCCCAGAACTGTCTCCCCGCCTGCACAGCTGTGTCCAAACCCCCGTTTCCCGGGAATACTGATCCTGCTCCCATAGGACCTCAGCTTAGCTCGTCACATCCGCAGAGACCCCAGCTCCAAATGAGGCCACGTTCTGAGGTCCCGGGGGGCTGGGACCTGGATGGACGAGAATGGGGGGGCACGGCTGCAGCCCACAAGGGCCACTCTCCTCCACCTCCGCCCTCGCGGAGGGATGTGCCATCGCACCAGGGCACGACCGGGCGGCTCCGGGGCACCGGCTGGGATCCCGCCCTGCTGCTTTCAGACCTCGCGCCGCTCTCACCCGGGAAGTCGGGGTGGGGAGGGCTGATCTCATGGGGCTCCGCGCCCACGTCAGGTTCGCCGTAAAGTGCTCACCGTGGCGGCCGGCGTGGGGCCCACGGCTGGGAGCCGTGGCTTTACGATCGGTAATGGGAGGAAAAGCGAATGCCGCTGACACCTCTGGACGGTCTCGGTCACCCCTCTGGGAACACCTGGGGCCCGGCCCTTTGACTTTTTACGTTTAATGGTGGTAAAATGCGTGCGACGAAAAATGGACCGCGTTAGCCATTTTTAAACGTATCGTTCCTGCGTTAAAGCTCGTTCAGGCCGTGGTGAAGGGGGTCTCCGGAATGCTCCCTCCTCCCAAACCAACGCCCCAAGAAACACGAACGCCCACCCTTCGCCGGCCCGCGTGCCCGCCGTCCAGCCCCCTGTCTACGGTCGGGACCCTCCTGGGACCTCAGGGCGGTGGGGTCGTGCAGCGTCTGTCCTCTTGTGTCTGGCCGGGGTCCCTCAGCATTACGCCCCCCGGGGGGCCGTCCACGTGGGAGCAGTGTCAGCGTGCTCTTCCTTGTCAAGGCTGAGTAATACTCCGCAGTGTGGGCGGACCACATTCGTTCAGCCCCACCCTCCGCCAGGGCTCCCTATCTGTGAGCCTCTTCTCCCACCCCCCAGACCGCGGGCTCCGCGTCTCCAGGACTCAGGCCGCCGAGTGCGAAGGGCGGGATTCCTTATCCACTTGTCCCAGATGCACTGTTTCAGCTTCCTAAGCAACAAAACCCCAAAACAGGTGGGTGCGGTGGTCAGCCTGGCAACTCCCCAGGGGGCCCCCCTGCCCTGGCCGCCTCTGCACTGGGGGTGAGGCGGTGGGCTGGGCATGGTGGACGTCCCCAGGGGAGCAGGCTGGCCTGGGGAGGTGGTGGGGGCTGATGGCTAGAGCAGGGCTCTGGGTCTGCCGTCCAAAGTGGCTCTCAGAGCCCGGCACCCAGTCCAGGGGGTGGTTTTCACCCGGGGGTGATGGCGCGCCTGGGTCCCCTGAGCCGTCGAGCGAGGTCTGGAGACATTTTGGCTGTCCCAGCTGGAGCCGAACTCCTGGACCCGGTGGGCGGAGACCAGGGACGCTGCTCACAGTCCGCCCTGCACACGAGGATCCATCCAGCCCCTCTGTGCAAGGCCACTGAGTCCCTGGCAACGTCACAGGAGCCTGCTGGGTGATTCTGAGCACCTACTGTGTGCCTTGCCTGGGGTGAGCGGTAGAGGCCTGGAGGTTATCAAGTAGACCGGGCAGTGAGCTGATCAGTGGTCACCCCGCCCCTCTCCCATGACCCGCGGATTGACCTCGTCTGGAAATGGGGCTTTTGCAGATGTGACTACGTTCAAAATCCCAAGAAGGGGTCATCCTGGCTGGACTTCTGGGGGGGGAGGGGCCATTCCAATGGCAGGTGTCGCTGGAGGGGACGCAGGGCAGAGGCCGTGTGAGGACAGAGGGGCCCCTGGGAGCCCGAGGGAGCAAGGCTGGGGCCTCGGCAGAGCCTCTGGAGGGAGTGATGCCTTCGTCGGAGACTCCGGCTCCAGGACTGGGAGAGAAGACATTCCTGTGTCCCAAGCGGCCCAGCTGGCGGCCCCTGGTCACAGCAGCCCTGGGAGACTCCCGCAGACTGCTCGCAGCCCCGCCCCCGGGGCCGTCCAGGGCTACGCCAGCGTCCGCATGCCTCTCCCGTGCCAGGACGAGCCGGAGATGCTCCCGGGGGCCCCTCTGGGACGGCCCCAGAGGGCTGACCAATCCATTCTTGGGCACTGGAGCCACGCTGGCCGACGGGGCAGGCGGAGGGCAGGGCATCCGGTGCCAGGCAACCCGAGACAAGCTTCCAGAACCCACGACCGTCCAGCAGGGGCGCCGGCCAGGCCACCGTGAGTTCAGAGGTGGCCCTGTTTGGGAAAGGCACGGAGAACTGCGCGCCCAACCTGGTGTCGGCGGGAGGTGACGAGCAGGCGAGTCCCTGGGAGGGGCCGAGGAGCAAGCCCGCCAGGAGAGCCGCCTGGCCACCCACACCGGCTCTCTGCACCCACTCCAGTCAGGGCACCCCGGCGGGGGACGCTGGGGACGCCGGGGCAGCTCCAACCCCCACTCTCCACGTCCTGGGCCCACCGCACGGTTCCACGCCTCAGTGCCCCCATCTGTAGAGTGGGTACAGTGGGGCCATCCCAGTGCCAGCCCGTAGCGACTGCTGTGTGTTATGCACTGAATGAGGAGACCCCCCCAAATTCTGATGCTGAAGCCGCACCCCAGTGGGGTGGGATCTGGGGCTGGGGCTTTGGGAGGTGGAGGAGGTCCGAGGAAGTCCTGGGGGCGGTGGGTGTCCTTGTAGGAAGAGACTCCGGAGGGCTTGCTGTCGCACAGCCTGGGGCCGGGGTCTGCAAGCCCGGGGGGTAGGAAGGCCCACCGTCTGCCCTGGGGGGGGGACAATCTCCAGCTGCCCTGAGCGGGTCTGGCAACAAAGGAGTGAGTGGGACGGGGCCACCCCACGACCTGGCCCCATTCTGAGTCCAGAAGGGACCCTGCAAGGTGCAAGGTGGGGGAGCTCACGGTGGCCGCCACGGGTGCGACGGCAGCTTGGGCTCCCGTTGGTGTCCCAGCTGGGAGTCTTTCAGGGACTGTGTCCTGCGCGGCCAGTGGACACAAGGGGCAAAGTCACGGGGCCGCCGGGGCTGTGGGGCGTCGGTGAGGAGCTGCCGCGTCTCCCTCCCCAGTGGGGCTGTGCCCGGGGGAGGAGGCCCTGGCCTGGGGAGGCTCCCGCACACGCACAGCGCAAGCAGAGCCCGCCCGGGATGGGTGCGGCCGTGCCCACGGCCCCAAGCTCGGGTTCCGGCCCCCGTGCGGGCTGCCACACCGCCTTCTGCCCTGAGACCTGCATGTGAGCGGCTTCCCACGCCCCCGAGCTGGCTGTCTGAACCCGGAGTCTGGCTGGTCTAGGCCCACCGGGCGCGGCCCACCTGCCTGTGTCTCGCTCGAGCTCCTGCCACCCCCGCGCGCCTTGCCTCTGCGCCCGCAGCCTCCGCGGGCCACCCCTCTCCGTCTCCCTTGAAGCCCGGGGCGGGCGCGAGAGTCCAACCTCTGCGCCTCAGTTTCCCGACCTGAGCGCGGCCTCCCGACTGGGCTGTCGGCGGGATCGGCTGGGGCTGTCCGCCACCCCTGGCACGCAGTGGGTGCCCACAGTGGGCGTGCCCAGTGGGCGCTGCTCTTCTGTGTGGTTGCTTCTGGCACCAGACGGGGCCTTCCAGCCCCGATGCTCCGCGGTCTCCCCCCGAGCTGGTGTGGGTCCTACGGTCCCGTCCCGGGCGTGCAGACCCACGGCACGGGGGTTGGACGCCCGTTTCTGCCATCTAAGGTCCAGGGCAGCCAGACCTCTGACCCCCCCTACCGGCTAGGAGTCCCCAGTTCCCGTGACCCCCTTCTACGGTGGGGTAGGCTGCCGGAAGGGCTCCCCAAACCCAGCAAGGTGCTTTCCTTGTGCTTGTCAGTTTATCATCCAGGGTACGGCTCAGGGGCAGCCCATTGGAACAGAGCCTGGGGTGAAGTATGGGGTGCGGTCTCCCGGCCCTCCCTGCACCGTGCAGGATCCCCTCATCCCCCCTGACTTTGCTGTTTCAGATGCAAAGGAGTGCCTGTAGGTGGGCACGACCAAGGGGATCCCCGACTCAGCCTCCAACTCTGCCGCCCCCACCCCAAAGGGAGCTGGGGGCGGGCCGGGCGGGGCCGAGAGGTCCCTTACTCTGGTGACCAGCCCCCACCCCGGAGCCGTCTCGGGCCCCCCTGCAAGCCAGCTCGTTAGCAAATAAGAGACAGTGCGTTCCAAGGGGTTTAGGGGCTCTGTGCCAGGAACTGAAGCCCAAACACTTACTAATAACATACGTATTTATTCTTATTTATTTTTAAAGGTTTTATTTGTTCATTTATCTTAGAGTGAGAGAGAGTGAGCGAGCACGAGCAGGGCAGGGAGGGGGAGGGAGAGAATGTGAAGCCGACTCAGCACTCGGCCGGGAGCCCCATCCTGGGCTCGACCTCACGCCTGCAAGATCCGGACCGGAGCCCAAACCGAGTTGGATGCCGAACTGACTGTGTCACCAGGGGCCCCTCTGTTTGTACTGATCGTGTGGTGCCTGCCTCGCGGCTGCCCCGCACCCCTCCCTGCACTCCCACGGGCACCGTGCGGACCCCTGTGGGACCCGGACCTAAGGGGGGGGGCAGGTGGCATTCTCAGCATGGACGGGCCCCCCTAGAAAACCGTGCCCTTGGAAGGCCACCCTTTTCTGCAGATACGTTACACCGACATGGACGGGTCGAGGAAGGAAGCTGTGCGTCCTGCACTGTCCTCGGGGCCTGCGGGCGTCCAGGCTTCCCAGCAGGGGCAGGTCTGTAGACACGGGGCCCCAGTCCACCTCTCCGCCAGCTCGGGCCTGACAGCACAGCCGGCCACCTCCCGGCGGCGCCTGCAGACTGGACCAGCAGCCAGGCAGTCTGCCCGCCAAGGCCCCGGGACACGGGTTCAGGAACTCGCCCATGATCCCGCCCGCGGAGGCAGTAGGAATTGGTCCCCAGCGGCGATCACGCGGTCCCCCCACCAGGCTGGATGCCCACACGGATAGGCAGCCACGGCTGCAGAAACATGGACTGTCTTTAGCGGAAAGACCCCGGCTCGGTGTGGAGAAACGGGAATCGCTGATGGGAAATGCATTTTGCCCAAGGCTGAGGCTCTGCCCCCGGCCCTGGCTGCCTGGGGACCACGAGTGGCCATGCCGAGCCACCTGCCCCAGCCCACCCTCCCTGTGTCCGACGGTCTCGGGCCACACCGCGTCTCTGGGCCTTCTTCAGTCCAAATGGCACAGGCTGGGGCTTCCAGAAGGGGCTCGTGTGTTCCCAGGGGCAGCGCTCGAGAAGCCCCGGGCAGAGCGGCCTGGCTGCAGGGGGGCGGGGGCGGGGGCTGGGCCGGCTGCTCCAATACCCCCACCCCTCCCTGGCCAAGAGGGACCCTGGGACAGCAAGGAGACCCCCGTGTGGCTGGTCCAGGGCCCCAGGGCGGGGGCTGCAGGACAGAGCTGAGCCCTTAAGGAGGTCTCGCCGGTGAGGCAGGGACCCCAGGGAGACAGAACCCACAGAGAAGACCGTGACCCACCTCAGGGGCTCCAGGCAAGGCCAACGGGTGCCGTGGGCAGGACCTGGCAGGCCGGCGGTGCCTGGGGAGCCTCGGTGGAGCAGACGGCAAATGAGACACGGGGCACTTAGTCCCATGAGGACACGTGGATGGACACAGGTCAGTGCATCATGGGACCCTGGGAGGGTCCCGGAGGGCTCGGGCCCAGGGAGGAGCGGGCCGAGGTACCAGCTCCCTCTCCTGCTGCCAGTGTCCCAGACCTTGGCCTCCAAGGACATCGCATGGCTACACGTGTCTGGTGTGCGGGGGGGCTTCAGCCACGGACTGGGGGGAGCAGCTGGGCACTTCGGACTTGCACTGACTCCGGTGTGGGTCACACCAAGGCTTCTCACGGGGGGACAGCAAACGGAGGGACCTTCCCTCCCAAGGCCGCTGGGCCTCTTCCTTTGCTGGGGTTCTCGGGTGCACGAGTCCCCCACACCCACTCGGCTCCCTAAGCCCCGCGTCGGGCTCCCAGCCACCACCTCCCCCCAGATGGCCAGTCTGACCCCCCAGGAACACAGACGGGCTGGGGAGGCACGGCCTCTTACTTGTAATCGGTGGACAGAATTCTCAGAAAATCATAACCCGTCCAGACGCTGTACATGATTTTTGCCCCAAACACCACCTGGGTTTTGACGGTAAGCGTGTCTCCACCCTGTAATTTCTGCCACGATCATGGTTCTGACCCCACTGCTTGGGTGCCCTCAATGGGGTTATTCCTCTGGATTGACTCAGGGTCTCTGTACTCGGCACCCTCTCCTGAGCCCTGGCAGGAGGGCCACAGTTGTAGACGATGTGCTCGGTATGTCTTTGCCGCTCATGCTAAGGTGAACCGTGCTATCAAAGTGTCACCTGCTGGTCGCAGGGACGGGGGGGAGGGACGCGCTGGGGACACGTCGTCTTTGTTCCTCCACCCGACCCCCAGCACGGGGATGCGAGCTCCCGAGGGCCGCCGGACTCGGACTGCTCTTGCTGAAAGCCGGGAGTCGGTTCCCGGGCTCTGCAGGCTTTCCCAGAGAGGCCTACACACCTGAGGGCCCTGAATAGTCCCTTTTGAGGTCATAAGTGAGTGGCTCGAAGCCCCAGGACAGCGAGACGGCAGGGGGCTCCTCTGGGAGGCCGGCCTCGACTTTGGTTTGAAAGGATATCCTGACCTGGACACGCAGCCGTGGGGAGGGGAGGGCAAAGGCACAGGGCGGCGGAGGGAGGGCCTCTCCACGGGGCAGCCCCTGGGGCTGGGAAAGACGCACAGACAAGCAGGCAGCCGGCCGGCCTTTCTGGGAGGAGGGAATGTGCTAGAAGCCGCGGGGAGAGCCTCTGGCCCAGGCCAGGCCTCAGGAGATCTGCCTCGATCGGGCCTGGGGGGAGTGCTGAGAAGGCGTCCCGAGCTCACATGTGAGCCCCTCCTGGAGGGAGCTTGGAAGAGGCTCAGGCTTTCGCGCGGGGCTCGGGGGGTCTAGAGCCCCATTAGCCCCCGCTGGTCCCCATCATACGGGCCATTTGCCGAGGGCTCTCAGGGCCAGCAACGGGAAAATGAACCCCCAAAGCAAACGGTTAACTGTCAAGGGGGGTGAGATGCCGCCTTTCTGAGGCACCGGCTCCCGGGCTCTGCTCCTGGAAGGCGGTTTGCAACCTTCCTCCAGGCCCCGTGGGTGGACACCGTCTTCAGGCGCACCATGCGTCAGCTTGGACAGCTGGCACACCCTGGGCGTCCCTCGGACCTGTGGCCTGAAGGTTCTGCCCTGGAGGAGTCGTGCCCAGGACGCGGCCGCTGCCCAAGGTGCAGTGTGAGCAAGGAGCTGGCCCTGTCCGGCGGGACCGCGGGGTTTCTCTCTCATGGGGGTGTTGGTGCCGACGGTGAGGTGGGCTCTACTCAACCTCTCCCCGGACCCAGGTCCCACGGCGTCGGGCGAGTCTGCGCCGGCTGTCCTGGGGCAGCCCCACCCGCGGGCTCACACAGCAGGACGCACTGTCCCCCCAAGGTCTGTGTCCTCGTGTGCGGGCGGCTGTGCTCCCCCTGCGTCCTCACGGGGTCGTCCCTGAATGTGTGTCTGTGTCCTGATCCCCTCTTCCCGTAAGGACCCCGGTCCCACGGGGCAGGGCCATCCTGGGACCTCCTCCAAGGCCCCGTGAGGTTCTGAGGTGCTGGGGGTCAGGACTCCGGCATAAGAATTCCGGGGGCCCAGCTCAGCCTGTACTGAGTCCTCAGCACTTTCCTGCCCCCGCCCCCCGCTCCCCGCCAGATTCCCCTCCCGACTCCGCTGCTCGATGGGACAAGCAGGAGGCCGAGCCAACTGGGCCTGGCACCCCCACGCCTCAGTCCTGTTACAGACGGCTCTGTGATCTTTGGCACGACACGTCCCCTGTCTGGGCTGACCCGGGCACTGGCCAAGGTCCCCTTGGCCTCTCACTCTTGGGGTTCCAATGATCAGGTGACTTACACGGGGTTCAGGGCCAGCACATGTGACATGTCCTCGCATCCGTGAAACCGGCTGCTGGAACCGACCCCCTAACGAAGGGGAGCTCAGTGCCCCGGGAGGTTATTTCTCACCCCGGCGAGAAGGGGCCGCTGGCTTCCACGGGGCGATTCAGGGTCCCAGCGCTGCCACTTCCACCACGGCGCTCTCGGGGTCGGGCTCCTCTGCATCCACATGGGTGTGCGGGTGGCTTGTGGAGGTTTGGGATGGGCCACACTCCCATTCCGTGGCCAGGGCTCAGGCCGCGGCGTCCCGCTGTGTGTTTCCCAAGAGGCCGCGGGATTGGTGGACGGCAAGAGACGGCTTGTGCGGTGAAGTCGCAATTGGAATAAAGGGAAGGACGACCTGAAATTGCTTGGGGCGGCCGCGGAGGGGCTGGGGGCCGCTGGCTGGGGGACGCCCCGGTGTGGGCGACAGGCTCAAAACGCCCTCTTGGGGTGGAAGTGCGCGGCACCGGCGGGGTGCTTGTGCGCCAGCGACGCCCGGGTCCACGGGCGCCTCCCCCGGGGGGCACCAGGAGGAGAAAAGGCCGTGTCCACAAGCGCCTCCCGCCTCCTCAACCCGCCAGCTGCTTCGGGGAGCGCCCCGTCCCCCAGGGCCGTCGGCTCTGATGGCGCCCCTGGGAGTCCCCCCCACGCAGCCTTGAAGGCCCGCGGCTCAGCCCCATGACGACCTCCGTGCAGACTGGCAGGAGGGTCTGCAACTGCCCCTCTCCCGCACGCCCAGGGGACGGGCTCCCCGAGACACCAGCTCGGCAGTGAGTGACTTCGTTTCAATTAAGACTTTATATCTCGGAACATTTCTAGGTTTTCAGGAAGAACAACTGGGCACATAGTACAGTGAATTCCCACATAGGCCCTTCCCCTGCCCGATGACGAACAGCTCGCACGGGGACGCTACTTTGGCCACCGTGGACGAGCCACTATGGACACGTGGTTCCTAATGGAAGTCCACGCTTCACTCCCACTTTGGGCCGCATGCCCTGTGGGTTTTACCAAATGCAGGAGGACACACACTCACCACTACGGTGACACGGAGTAGTTTCCCTGCCCTTAGAGAGCCTCTGTGCTCCCCTTATCCACCCCTCCCTTCCCCTCCCTGCCCTTGGAGAGCCTCCGTGCTCCCCTTATCCACCCCTCCCTTCCCCTCCCTGCCCTTGGAGAGCCTCCGTGCTCCCCCTGTCCATCCCTCCTGCCCCCCCCACACCTTGTCTATTTACTGTCTCTGTGGTTTTGCCTTTTCCAGAATGTCACAGAGTTGGAATCACATAAGCTTTTCCAGATTGGCTTCGTTCGCAAAGCAATATGCACTTAGGGTTCCTTCGTCTTTCTGGG
>JAQQSY010001239.1:0-14534 GCA_028646535.1 Procyon lotor | reverse complement strand
TTTTTTCCCCCCAGAATTATCCACAAGGTTGATACTTAACTTACTCCATAGGAAGTATCAGGTTAAAATTATATGTGGTATCAATGTATTCATATTATTTATTCAACCCTAGAACCCCCCAAAAATCAGTCTTTTTTTTTTTAGTAATTGTATTGTACAGTTAGAAATATGCTCCCGCAAGTCTAGCTCTCACCACAATTAATACAGAAAGTAAAACCCGAAGACCTTTCTGGGATAGGAATATTTATAAATTTCATAAAGAATAGGGAACAGAGAAATATTTCTTATGCTTATATGTGACCAATTATTTGAGAAACTGCTATAGAGTAGGGAAAATACTTGAAATTAAAAATGAAACATCTAAATACAGGTCTGTGTCCTCCTGGGGTGGCTGCATCTTCTTAGGTAAACCACCTCTTCAAGCCTCCACTTCTTAGACAACATTAACAGGACATATGAAAGAGAGTGTTTCATTGTACCTGAGTCCTAAGGTTTGGAAAAGAGCAACCCTGGCTTTATTACACCTTGCCCTTCAAATTCCAGTTGTGTGATCTGGGGTCAGTTTTCCCTAAAATTCCTATGTCTTATTTCCAAGATGAGGAAATTTTCACCTGACAGATAATTTCAAAAATTAACTGATTTGAGCATGCTTGTTTTCTATGTGGAGCACCAGGCACAAAATATCAAGTCAAAAAATGATAGTTACTTTGGAGTATTAAGTAGTGAGCATGCTTTGTAAAGTATGAACAATCATAATGGCTAATAATAATTACTTTACCAGTTGAGTCTATTATAAATTATTCTTAGTGATCAGAGAACTAAGACCATGTTAGTCTGAGGAGAGATATACTGGGGATATCTTAAGTTTATTTTCCACTTCTACTCTAATGAGTTTATCCTTTTCAGATTGGCCTCAACCCATTAAACTAGACCCACATAATTAGCATGAAAGAAGTGAGATTATTCTGTATCCTAAAAGATACCATTAGTACTGCTAGGAGACAAAAGGGCCAAATGGTTATGGTTGCCAGAATATGCTGAGCCAACTTATTTAAAAAGACTATTCTACTTCTTTGGACCTAGACTACTGATCTTCATTGGTAGCCTCTCTGAATTCAGGCGAGAGTTTCCTTTAAGGGGAGCAAACACTCAGCTGAGGAAACTGGATCCTGCCTTAGATATCTTCCCTCCCCTGAAGGTTCTATATACACAGGCAAATTAATTTATAAAGTCTCAACAGTTTTCATCTAAAAATCCTATATCCAATTATTCAGCAACATTAGTATCTTTCCTATCTTGGTTACTTAACATTTCTCATACTAACGAATGGGTTTGAAGACAGACAAAACCATTTCATCTCTTTGTTGACCATGTGCTAAGGATGATCATTTATGACACACAGTCAATGAAGAGGAAGGCTGAAAACATGAGATGCTTATATTCTTACTGTTCTGCAACTCACCATTAATTAGCATGGGAAATCTTAAATAGCCAATATACTAAAAATACTAATTTGTTTCTTTCATTCTCTTCCTCACTCCCTCCTTCCTTCCTCTCTTCCTCTCTTCCCTTTTTTCTTCCTCTTCCTCATCTTCCTCTTCATTTTCTTCTTTTCCCCCAACCCCTTTTTCCTCTTCTCTCTCTTCCTTCCTCCCTTTCTTCTTTCCTTATGTCTCAAACTTCTTAGGGATTAGGGCCCATTCTCATTATACTCCTCTCACTGCCTCAAAGACACCATGAAAACTAGAATACTGAGATAAGACTTGTTTAAATAATAAATATGCGGGTAATGATTTTAGTCAGTACTTTTTTCTCCTCTTAGGAAAAGAACATTTAAAAAATATCCTACGATGAAGTGCTGGAGGACACTTAGGTTTTCTTTCCATATAGCAACTAAAAGCGTATGTATTGGTGAGTCTTCAAAAATACACGTACATTCAAAATATAGGGGTCCCTGAGTGTCAGAGTCAGTTAGGCATCTGACTCTTGATTTGGCTCAGGTCATGATCTCTGTGTCTTGAAATCAAGCCTCACACTGGGCTCCAAGCTCAACAAGGAGTCAACTGAAAATGTCTCCATCTTCCTCTCTCTGTGCTCTCTTCCTAAGATAAATGAGTAAATCTTTAAAATATTTATGTATATGTATGTACTAAGTTAATCCATATATTTTCCCAAGTATTTCCAATTCCACTCTTTCTTCTCAATCCCCAACTGCAATTAATTTATCCTTTCTCTTGGCTATCTTCCACGATTGTCGTCTTTCTCCATTGCCTATAAGTCAAATTCCAGTGGAGTCCACCAGTCTTATCAGCAGAATTACAACCAATAAAAGTTCATATTTCTCTATTTGTTTTCTAAATGGTGAATTAATTTGCTTGTTGGGAAGTCTATTTGAATTGTAATCTTAATAAGATTAGATCATCCACTCCTTGTTAATGGCTGATATGACTCAATTCTCTCTTAATGTATAGGTTCCCTTTCTGTGTACATTTTTTTTTCTTGCGACATTTTTTTGTTTTGGCAACTGTGCTATTTGCCTTGTAGAATTTCTCATGTCATTTTGTTGATTAAAATTCTGTGGTGCTACTTAGGTTATTTCTAGAGCCCTGCTCAGATTAACAGTTTTCATATTTGCATAATGTCTGACCATATTTCTTTTGGTTATATGCCACAAGTCACTAAAAAGAAAAAAATGGAAATCTTGGAAAAATATTTGTCACACAGAATTCATATCCATAATATATGAAGAGCTTCTAAAGAAGCTAGGAAGCTAAAGAAAGAAGCTAGGAAATCTAGAGAAAAGTGGTTTAAAGACATAATAGGGAGTTCACAGAAGAAGAGATACAAATAACCCATCACCTTTTGAAAAATGCTGAACACATAATAAGATAAACAGAATGTAAAGCCACACTAAGGTACCATTTCTTATCTATATATTGGCAGAAAAAGTTTGACAGCTTGTTCTGTTCACAGCTATGGGAATACAGGAATGTTCATACGTTGCTGAAGAGAAAGTAAAATGATACAACCCCTAGGAAGGGGAATTTGGCAATATCACACACATATTTCCCATTTGACCCAATAATCCCACTTCTAGGAATTTAACCTTCCAGCATGCTGGCAAAAAAAAATAAAGACAAATGTGCAAGACCATTAAAGAATTGTTTCTAACAGCAAAAGACTAGGAACTATCCTTAATGACCCTTTGCAAAGGTCTTCTTAATTACATCCTGACATATCTTTGCAGTGGATTATTATATGTCTGTAATAAAAAGAATATGAAATATCTCCATACAAGAATTTGATGTTTAAAAAATAAGAGGAAAGGGGCGCCTGGGTGGCTCAGTGGGTTAAAGCCTCTGCCTTCAGCTCAGGTCATGATCTCAGGCTCCTGGGATCAAGCCCCGCATCAGGCTCTCTGCTCAGCAGGGAGCCTGCTTCCTCCTCTCTCTCTGCCTGCCCCTCTGCCTACTTGTGATTTCTCTGTCAAATAAATAAATAAAATCTTTAAAAAAAAATAAGAGGAAAAAGCAAAGTGGAAACAATACTAGTACACCACACTTTAGCAAGAAAAAATGTGTGTGCATATCCACTTTTATTTAATTATATACATATATATGTACACACACACACACACATATATATTTAAATGAAAAGATAAACTGATTTAAAGATAACTAGCTTCACTTGGGGCTAATCTAAACATAAAGTATTACCTAAAGAGAGAGGGAAGGAACGGTGTGAAGAAGGGAGGGATGGAAGCTTTATTTTTTAAGTTTTTATTTAAATTCTAGTTAGTTAACATACAGTGTAATATTAATTTCAGGTCTATAATACAGTGACTCAACACTTCCATACCACACTCAGTTCTCATCACAGTGAGCTCTGTAATCCCCATCTCCTCTTTAACCCTTCTCCCCACACCCTACTGATAGCCCTCAGTTTATTCTCTATAGTTGAGTCTGTTTCTTGGTTTGCCTTTCTCTCCCTTTTTCCCCTATGCTGCTTTGTTCTGTTTCCCAAATTCCACATATGAGTGGAATTATATGGTATTTCTCTTTCTCTGAAGTACTTCATTTAGCCTAATATTCCCTAGCTGCAGCCACATCGTTGCAAATAGCAAGATCTCCTTCTTTTTATGGCTGAGTAATACTCCTTTGTGTACATCTTCTTTATCTTTTCATCAGTCGATAGACCCTTGGGCTGTTTCCGTAAATTGGCTATTGGAGGTAATGTTGCTATAAACATCGGGGTGCATGCATCCCTCTGAATTAGTGTTTTTGTATTCTTTGTGTAAATACCTAGTAGAGTAATTGCTGGATCAGAGGGTAGAAACTGTATTTCTTTCAATACATCCTGGTTTGTAAATTTGATTTAGGGACCGTGTACATATATCACATATTGGATAAAACAAAATTAAATTTAAAAAGAGAAATTCTTGAGATTGAACATAAAATGAAAAAATATAATTTTATATCCAATAGTTAATATAGTCACACAGAGAGGAAATATTCTATGTAATGCTAATTAGATTAACATGTTAATGTAATTGGACTGAACATCCCTAGTGAGATTTTATCTAGTGATTAAAAAAACTTTAAAAAACTCAGTTTTCAGTGACTATATTACTGGTGATAGTGTGCATATTGCTCTTCTGAGACTATGTTGTGTAGGTGGCTTGTCACTGAGTGGGTATGTATGTCATAAGTAAATGAGCAAGTTGATAAAATTTCTGAGAATCAAGATTTTTATTGGGGCCACAAGATGATAAAAATGTAAGCTTGATGAAGTTATTGTTTTTAAAGATTTACTTACTTTAGGGGAGAAGGGAGCAGATAAAGAAAGAGAGAGAATCTCAAGCAGACATTCCACTGGGCACAAAGCCCAAAGTAGGGCTCCATCTCATGACCCTGAGATCATGAACAGAAACCAAGAGTCAGGTGCTTAACCAACAGAGCTACCCAGGTGCCCCTTGATGATGTTATTTAATAACAATGATTTCTTGAACTTGCATTACAGTATCAAGGTACACACAATGTATTTTTATTTATGTGTTTTTTAGCTTGGTCCACTGTTTACAGCCTAGAACACTCACTAACCCAGGAACAATGCCAACTTTCCTACTAGGATAGTAGCCTCTACAAACCATATCCTAATGAAAAGAACAAGGACTCATTGGAAGAATGGCTGACTCATTTTTGGGGACAATACACATTTAGGATAAACCTAGGACATCTTATGTCAGAGGACAAGAAACTATTGAAAATTACTGGGTCTTGTCAAAGGACTCAGGAGTCAAATTTTAGTATAGACACATTGTTCAGACACAGGAGAATCTAAGAATCAACAGTGACAACAATTGCCATGGAATGGAACATCCATAGGTATAAACTGGTGATTTAATAATAACATTAAAAAATAATTTTGGGGGGTTCGTGGGTGGCTCAGTCATTAAGCATATACCTTTGGCTTAGGTCATGATCCCAGGGACCTAGGATCAAGCCCGATATCAGGCTCCCTGTTCAGGAGGAAGCCTGTTTCTCCCTCTCCCACTCCCCCTGCTTGTGTTCTCTCTCATTGTGTTTCTGTCAAATAAATAAATAAAATCTTAAAAAAAACACCCAAAAACTAATTTTTGTAGTATATCTTGAAAACCAATTTGTAATTTCGTATAATGGTAAGTATAAAGAAAAAGATTAACCATTCATTATGCCTTTCCCCCCTCAGTATAACCATTATTAAGAAAAGAAAGTTTCTCTCCACTGAAGTTTTCTAGAAGATAAA
Organism: Procyon lotor; assembly: GCA_028646535.1. NCBI lineage: Eukaryota > Metazoa > Chordata > Mammalia > Carnivora > Procyonidae > Procyon > Procyon lotor. The sequence continues at coordinate 8,750 of JAQQSY010001239.1, read as the reverse complement.
GAAGGAATGAAAAAATGAGGACAGCACCACCCTGAAGTATGTAATGAATGCCTGGATCTAGAGCTGTCCATCATGGTCCATCTTTGTTACTCACTCAGCAACGTAAAACTGTCGTGACAATAAAGGTTTTGGTACTCTGGTTTATAGTTTTTTTTTTTTTTTTAAGATTTTTTATTTATTTATTTATTTGAGAGAGAGAGAGAGTGAGAGGATGAGAGGAGCGAAGGTCAAAGAGAGAAGCAGACTCCCCGTGGAGCTAGGAGCCTGATGTGGGACTCGATCCCGGGACTCCAGGATCATGACCTGGGCCGAAGGCAGCTGCTTAACCAACTGAGCCACCCAGGCGCCCCTACTCTGGTTTATAGTTTGACAGGTCTTCCCACCAGCCCATCTCATCTTTTTCAGTTTCTTTTGTTTGTTTTAATTCCTTTAAATTTTTTCTAAAAATCTGTAACACTTATTTTTATAATAAACTTGATTAGCTGCAGGGGAAAAAAATTGTATCATTATTGGAATTACTTAAGATGTATACATTAACTTAGGGACGCCTGGGTGGCTCAGTTGGTTACGTGGCTGCCTTCGGCTCGGGTCATGATTCCAGGGTCCTGGGATCGAGTCCCATATTGGGCTCCTTGTTTGGCAGGGAGTCTGCTTCTCCCTCTGCCTCTGCCTGCCACTCTGCCTGCTTGTGCGCGCTCTAACAAATAAAATTAAAAAAAATTAAAAAAAAAAGATGTATACATTAACTTAAAAGAAAGAGTCATTTAACATCTTCCTATCCCAAAACATGAGAAATACAAATCTTTTGTTTCTCTTCTCCATATTTCTAGGTTTGTGCATACGACATCTCACCTAGCTTTGTGGTAGATATGTGTTTTCAGTTTTCTACTCTAGTTTCACTGTTCCTTTGTTTTTGTGGGGGCAAGGGAACATTCAGATAAATTCAATAATTATGCATGTTACCATAATTTTCCAACATTTTCTTTTTTTTTAAGATTTTATTTATTTATGGGGTGCCTAGGAGGCTCAGTTGGTTAAGCAACTGCCTTCAGCTCAGGTCATGATCCTGGAGTCCCAGGATCGAGTCCCACATCAGGCTCCCTGCTTGGCAGGGAGTGCTTCTCCCCCTTACCCTCCCTCATCTTGTGCTTTCTCTCAAATAAATAAAATCTTTAAAAATTTATTTGACAGAAAGATAGCAAGCAGAAGCAAGGAGAGTGGCAGGCAGAGGGAGAAGGAGAAGTAGATCCCCCACTCCACCTTGAGCAGGGAGCCCGATGTGGGGGCTTGATTCCAGGCCCCCGGGATCATGACTTGGGGTGCAGGCAGCCACCCGACCCACTGAGCCACCCAGGTGCCCCCGTAATTTTCCAACATCTAAAAATGCTATACCATAGTCTTTTTTAAAATTTTATTTCATTTATTTTTTAATTTTTTATTTTATTAACATAATGTATTATTTGCTTCAGGGGTACAGGTCTGTGAGTCATCAGCCTTACACAATTCATTCACCATAGCACATACCCTCCCCAATGTCCATAACCCAGCCACCCTCTCCCTCCCCACACCGTGCCCCAGCAACCTTCAGTTTGTTTCCTGAGATTAAGAGTCTCTTATGGTTTGTCTCCCTCCCCAGTCAAAATTAACTCTGTTGAAGTACAATTTACATACGATAAAAGGCATCCATTTTAACTGTTGTTAAGTGAGTTTTGACAAATATATTCATTCCCTCCTGTAACTATCTCTACGACCAAGACGTAACATTTGCTCTGCCCAGTAATTCTACTCATCCTGACTTTAGGCAACCAATGCTATGCTCTCTGTCACTACAGTTTATGGTAGTCTTTCCTAGAATAGAATATAAATGAGATATGTACTTCTTTATGCCTGACACTTCCCCACTTGGTCTAACTTTTCACTCAGATTTATCTTTTTCGATTGCTTATTTTATTGCTGAATACAATCTCCATGGAAGAAGGTACCACAATTTATCTACTCAACATTTGTAAACATTTAAGCTGTTTTCAGTTTTACACTATTGTGACTAAAGCTATTAAAAAATGCACATGCACAACCTTTTTTTTTTCTCAACACATTTATTAAGTCCTTCTGTGTTACTTCCATTGGCATTCTCATATCTGAATCTGCTTCAATTGACAGCTTTTTTTCCCATTTATGCGTCACATTTTCGGTCCCATCCTGGAGGCCCGTATCTTTCTTTGCATGTTTAATAATATTTCCTTGGACCCTGGACCTTGTTGAATGCCTATAATTGTCTTCCTCTAAGCAACATTGGGCTTTTCCATTACACACGGTAAACTTAATGAAAATTTTGATCCTTTCCGACCTTGTTTCTCCTACTTTTATCATGGGTTTGGAGTAACCTTTAATTTTAAAGAAATTTAGGCCTCTTATGAACATGTGAATCTTCTGGGGTATCTCCTGAATGGCCTGGGTGATCAAAGAGGACTTTCCCTGATGGCTGGTCAAAACTCAAACATATTACCACCTGTGTAAACTTTCTGAATTATTCCATTTATAGCTCCCCAGTTCTTCCTTGCCTGGCCCGTTGGGAGTTTGAGTGTTCACGCAGATAGCCTAAGTAATAAGCACATACTCAAGGAGACACATAAGCAGATTTCTTGAGGTCATTTTCTGCATAGCTCCCTCCTCTCCAGGACTCTGCCCTGCAACTTTCAGCTCCCTCAATTTCCCGTTGTCTCCACACTTCAGCAAACCACTGTATTGTGCTCAACTTCATTGTACAGAACTTCATTCTGATTTCTCCCCTAGTTTTGTGGTGTGAAATAGGCCTGCAGGAATAAAACTGGTGTCATCACAGGGCTCCCTTCTCTCAGGGATCAAGTTCTGGGTGCTGCTTTTCTCTTCTTTTCACTACCTGAAGAAAGTCATTTCATATATTTGCCCCGTATTCATTCCAGTACCTATGAGACCATCATGGACAGATGCAGAAGTGACCTGTCATAACATCTGTTTTGTCTCCCTTCTTTCAGTTCTGAGATCTTGACTACCACTGCAGCCATAATTAATATAAAATAATAGTGTAACAGTGTAACTATTATAACTTTCCCTTTTCTTAAACTCCTCAATGACTCTCCTCATTAACCAATATTGTTTTTCAATATTTAAGAAAAAAACTAGTCATGTTCTAAAACTACCTGAATCATTAAATATATGCTATATTAAACTATAAATATAACATATTGAAAAAAGCATGTAAAGAAATCTAAAAATTTTATACTCCTGAAACCCAAATGAACCTAAGTATATTTCTAACCAATGCTGTATGAATATAAAATATTTAATAAAAATACAAATAAACATAGGAAAACAAAAATAGAAAATCATGGAAGAATATATGTTGATTTTGAGGCTAAAAAATTTGATAGAATAGAGCATCTAATTTGTCATGAGCTTTGCAGTAGCCAAAGGCAATTCAAGCAGTGTGTTGATCCAAAGCACCAAATTATATAAGCTAGAGTTCTTTGGGCTATAAACTTTGATCTTGATAACTTATTGACAAGTTGGAGTAACTGGAAGGATAATGAGTATTTTACATTTTGACAATAAATTAGGTCCAGATGCAAATGAACTAGGGTTCCTCAGTATACAAAGGTAAAAAAATATATATTCAATTGTTAAATCAACCCCAACCATTTTCAGTATTTTTATTCCAAATTCAAGATTTGTATTTCAGGAAGTAACCATCAATTTGACACATCTGCATGAGAAAAGGGCATCTGAATTAAAGGCTCTTATTCTATCTTCAAGAGAAACTTCCCATATTTTTTGGTTATGACAATAAGATGGGTAAGATATTAGATATTCAAAAGAAGGCCAAAGACATATTCTGTGTCTGAACTACTTAGCTCTCTCTTGAAATAAGTATATTGATTCCTAAGGGGATTAAAATTTTTTCCTGGCACTAAATCACAAAATAACGCATTACATAAAATCTTGCCTGTGGAAGACTATATGGTATTCTGGACAGCAGTAATTTCAAGACAACTAATTCTTACAACTACGTACCAATGATGAGATCAAAACACGGCTCAGTAAAGAACGTTCCTTAAGTATCGTAGCTAAAGTCTAAAGTTGTCCATTTATCCAACTGGATGGATATATAGAATTCAAATTAGTAGCATAGTAGATGTGTGGTATTCCCCTAGATCTCTGGCGCTAAAGAAGAAACAATGTCTCTATATACAAGAAAACTTTTGAGAAAAAGTTATACCAATGCTACAAACACAGACAGAAAGATCAATGTTTCATCATCACTTCTGTTTTTTTTTTTTTTTTATGGAATTTATCTACTCTTCCAGAAAACTTAAACAGCTGTGTCTACTCTGCAAATGACGTCATAGGATATTGTAGTAATATGAGCGGAGGAGACCAACAAGATGATTTAGCAGCATGAAGAGAACAAATTGGCATTAACTGTATCTTTCCAGCAGAAATACTTCTAATATCTTAACTGAAGGGGAGTGATCAGAGAAAATGGCAGGCCAATTATACTGATTATAGTGGCTGCAAATATGTGCACCTACCTTCATGCTTCAATGACGCTGTAATTATGTCTCTAAGAAATGCTGTATGCAGGCAACCTCATGCTTATTTCAAACCTGCTGTTCATTTCCTGTTATTTTAACATACACTCTTAGGAGCAGAGTAACATATATTATACCACATAACCAGGTACCCCTGCTGAACTCCCATCAAAGTAGTGGACTTTCTAAAAGATCATCTCACCTATTTTTTTTCTATTTTGGTCAAAATTTCAGGTAGTCTTTATCGAATCAATTTGTGATAACAGGGCACTTTAACAAATTTACCTTCTTATACAGAGATCCACTATGTGGATGGCCTACGATGAAACTGGGATTGAATGATCAGAAGTCATCTGCCCATAATTCTGCCATCAGACTGTAGGCTTTCTACTACCTCTGTCAGAGTATGCAATTGAGAATTAGAGGAATTCTATGGGTGTTTCAAAGCTAGGAAGATTCACTTTGACTTTTTACCTTTTTATTAGTGTTCACGTCCATGAAAGGTATTCAGTTTACATTTGTGGACATATGACATGATTTATTTGCTGGTAAATCAGATTCCCTAAACAGTTGATCCCTGGAATAATTTCAAAACGCCAAAATGTGTTCCTTTCATCTTTTAACATCATGTACTTCCATTCCTATCAGGAAGAACTCACTAGTAATCCTCTTTGTGGGACAAGGATTTCCTCCTTTTCTCTTCTAACCTGCACTTGAGAAAAATAACTGATGTGTAGGGGATGGCCTGAAGGTCATGGCCTGGAGCTGGGGGCAGAGAGAAAAGTATTACTCAACACGGCCACACTCCCAGGATAGAGAAGCTAGGTAAGATGAGGGTCTGAAGCAATCATGTTGGGAACTTGGTGAGGTATCTGAGGGAAAATGGCCAGAACTTGGTAACTAATAGATGTGGGGCTTAAGGGAGGTAGGGAAATCTGGAATGATTTCCACATTCTGATTTAGTTAGATGAAAACGGTGGCACTATTATCGAGTTAAGGAATACAGTTGGAAAATCAAGATGCGTATAGAGGAAGATAATGAGTTCAATTTTGAACATGAATTTGAAGTGTCAATGGGATATTTTTCTGCAAGGATTAATGTTCTTTCATTCCTAAGAAAAATGGAGACAGTCAAAGAAAAGGACCAGGGACTTTTCTGAAGGCTACAAAATGCATCTACAACTTGAATCATCCTTGAAATATTCTGAGAACAAATTAGGTATGCTAAGACAATTGCTTCTCTTCACTACATAATTATTTCTCTGAATCTTCTTTCATGGAGCATTTGGTTATTCTAAAAAACATCATATTTTGGTGTTTTAATTAACACCAACACATTATGGCTTAGCTAGGAATTTAAACAATTTTTCAATAATTAGATTTAGAATATTGAAACCTTTCTGACAATTAAAGTCATAATTCATTTCTACTCACTTAGGCACCTGGAGTGAGCTGAAAAAGGTAATTATATTCATTGTAAATTTACATGCTATGCATATCCTGGTAAGCATTCTGCAGGAAAGTGTTACAGGAAGACACAGGTGCTTAAATTAATAAACATTAGGAAATCAGCAAGAGAATTAAACTACACTAGCTATTGTTTCCAAACTAATTATTTAATAATTCAACATCTCTATACACCTGGTCCCAAATCAAGGGATTCCATGACCTCATGGGGCTTAGGGTTCACATTTGATCATTTAATATCAAATACGTATAGTGCAAGGCAGTGAACTGGGTAGTTGTAGGAGGGCAATTTAAATTTCCCTGAAGTTTCTTAAAGTTCACAAATCAAAACATTCACACTTGTAAAACAGGGGTCTAATTAATTGCTAATAAGGCTTGTTAGTACTTCAAACCTGAGAACAAACAAGGCCTGATGCAGACATGAAGTTCCCTAGCAGAACTTTGTAAGGAGGCATTCATTGAGCAATTACCCATGGGCTTGACTTAAGAATCCTAATATTCTTACTTTGCGGACAAGATGGTCTTCTTGTTTTAAAGTCTGTGCAAAGGCTTTGTGCCTGAGAACTGCCAGTGGCCTTTTATTTTTGCCCTGAGTATTATCATTCTGAAAACTGCATCTTAGTGTAAGGAATTCTAGGAGAGTCCTTTGACAAAGTTAATACTACTTTGTGGTAGCCCAAGCAGCATCAGTGAATCTATGTACACTTCTTCCCAAAGATTAATAAAAATATAAAATGCTTAATGCTGTCTCACATACATCTAGCACACAGTATATTAGGCATTCACTAAATATTTGTTGAAAAATAAAATAGATAAATGAATAAATGGCTAAAGACAATGAACTGATTGAATGAATGCACTTATGAATAAATACCTGAGGTCATTTTCTGCCTCTGTACTAGTAGTGACAGAAATGGTAACTACTCAGTTCTTTAATTCACAATTCCTCGACTGTCCTCCCCTGAAGGATTATTATTTCTTCATCCACTAAGCTGCCACTCATTGGTGTATACAGAGAAAATCCCCTTTGCTCCAATCATGGAATCCAATGTCTGGAATGGGGCTGAACTCTTAATAAATGTTTTTTGACTACTGAAAGGTTGACCAGCAACTCACCTTGGAAATGTCAGATACAAGAAGAGTTAAACAATAAAAGGAGATGGGGAAGAGTATTCAGTTTATGGTTTTTAAGTTATTTAATAAAAAATATTCAACTGGTATTTGAAACAGGAAAGGGAAGGAAAACTATCATTTATGGTTTTTCAACTCACATGTGAACTAACATTCTATGAATATCACCTTGTTCAATTTCCCCATGACATTTTGATTAGGTCCAATTTTTATTTAACAGATGAAGCAGCTGAGACTCAGAGAGGTTAATCTCTTTCTTCAAATTCCAGCTCATACATTTATGGTTGCATTGAAGGAATAAATTCAACCATAAAGGTGAAAGATTATAAGACAATAATAAAAGAAACTGAAGAGAACACTAACAAACAGAAAGATATACAATGCTCATGGATGGGAAGAATGTTATTAAAAATATCCCTATTACCAAAAGCAATCTATAAGTCCAATTATCAAAATCCCAATGGCATTTTTCACATAAGTAGAACAAATAATCCTAAAATTTGTATGGAACCACAAAAGACCCCAAATAGCCAAAGCAATCCTGAGAAAGATGAACAAAGTTGGAGGTACCACAATCCTAGCTTTCAAAATATTCTACAAACATTTGGTAATCAACACAATATGGTACTAGCACAAAAATAAAGCCACATATGAAAAGAATGGGCTAGTGATACCAGAAATAAACCCATGTTTATAAGGCCAATTAATCTATCACAAAGGAGGCAAGAATATATAATAGTGAAAAGACAGTATCATCAATAAATGGCACTGGGAAAACTGGACTACATGCAAAAGAATGAAACTAGACCACTTTCTTACATCATACACAAAAAATAAACTAAAAATGGATTAAGGACCTAAATGTGATGAAACCATAAAAATCCTAAAAGAGAGCATAGGCAGTAATCTCTTAGACATCAGCCTTAGCAACATTCTTATGGATATGTCCCCTGAGGCAAGGAAAACAAAAGCAAAAATAAACTATTGAGACTACATCAAAATAAAAAGCTTTTGCACAGCAGAGGAAATAATCAACAAAATGAAAAGGCAATCCATTGAATGGGAGAAGACATTTACAAATGATGTATATGATAAGGGATTAATATCCAAAATATATGCAGAACTTACATAATGCAACACCAAAATAATAATAATACAATTAAAAATGGGCAGAAAATAAGCATAGACATTTTTCCAAAGAAGACCTACAGATGGCAAATAGACAAATGAAAAGATGCTCAATATTACTAACCACTAGGAAAATGCAAATCTAAAGCACAATAAGCTATCACCTCATACCAGTCAGAATAGCTGGTATCAAAAAAGACAAGAAAAAACAAATGTTGGTGAGTGTGGTGAAAAGGGAAATCTTTGTGCACTGTTTGTGGAAATGTAAATTGGTGTAACCACTGGGGAAAACCATACAGAGGTGCCTCAAAAAATTACAAATAGAAATACCACACAATCCAGTAATTCCATGACCCAGTACTTACCCAAAGAAAAATTTACAATAGCCAAGAATATGGAAGCAACCTAAGTGTCTAATGCAAATGAATGAGGAAGATGTGGCATGCGCGCACGCGC